>JAMKCH010000105.1:0-64426 GCA_023653785.1 Ophioderma brevispina
ATATCGCTTTTGGGTTATTGCGTAATGCCGAGCCCCATAGAAACCTATGGTATTTTGCTGAAAATTGCAACTTGCTTTGAAAAAAAAACAAATTTTTACCAAAGATTTTGCATGCAGTTTGACAAAAATGTAATTTCTATTCGTGTAGGAATATGTTTTGGGCAATAATCGATTAACTTTCAACAATCTCACCCTCTTCGGGTTTTTTTCGCGAGTTCTCGAAACGCCCAATTTAGGTACAAGTTGGATTCCACAAATTGAAAAAAAAAAATCTAAATTTTAGACAGGGTTTAAAAAAGTTAATTCCATAACTAATTAGAGATTGCTGTGGGCATAATCGATTAAAGTTTCAAGCCTATAGACTTCTTGTTAGTTTTATGTAATTCTAATTTATGAAACGACAATATTTTTTTCACGCACCGGAAAAATCAAGGTGGTAGGGGAAAGTTTTTGGATTTTGAATTATTCCTATACTTTAAATGAACCAAGGTATCAATGTTGAAGCTCATTAAATTCTGCATAACTGAAAGGTAAATTCATCACGGTTAGGACCCTTCCTTTCAGGATGTGATTTGATGAATGAAATTGAATGGTTCTGGTGGAAACATATGAAATAATTATAAAAACACAATACCTAATACCATAAGTGAGTACCTTTCAACTGAATATTTAACCTTCTAAAGGGTAATATATATGTAATTCGTGCCTCTGGTGCTGTAGTAGTAAAAGTTGGTAGGTGCAATTTTGTCACCCCCAAAAAGTGCGATTTTCGGGACAAAATGACCACACTCATTATTTTGTAGCAAAATGTGTATGATACAGGGTTTTCAATTAAAAATTCATATCTATGGCAATTTTATCCCCGAAATGACATCTTAAACATTAAAACATTGTTTTATTTGCTCCGAATGATTTTTTTCAAACTTTGGCACTAAACCTCAGTCAATTATGAAACCATGTCATTAGTCTGTTGTCTCACCTTGTGCAGTGATGGTCAGGCGAGATTTGTTGATCGAAAGAAGAATATAATGCTCGCGCTGACCTTGAAGCGACGGCTCTCCTCCTTTTACTCGCGGCACAAAGACGACTTTTCCTTGACGCCCGGTATTTCGTAAATTTATGACATCACTGTGGTAGAGGACATGGACTTAGTGCTGCCGCTGTTGGATGTTGTGTGTTGTAAGCCAAAAGTACAAAAATGTATCATGCTCTAACCTTTGAACACGGCAAGTGACTCAGTCGCCCCGACGATCAAATTGGTCAAATTTTGTTAAAAAGGTCAAAATTATTTCATTTTTCAGTGCATATTCATAATCACATGAAAAGTGCATCTAGATTAAGTCCTAACAAGCCTAGTCTTTGCGGATATTCTTTTTAGATGGCTTTTCCAAATGACCTGCAAATATTTGTGACGCCATCTCTAAAGCCACTGACCTATGTCTCAACGTATACAAAATTGGCCCATGTTCAATAGGGTTAGGACAGTTATATATTATCGCTTATGTATTACGGCTAGTGCTGGTGCAAGATACAAGAGTGCAAACATCCACAACTTGCAGTTTGAAAATAAATTGAAGGCCAATAGTTTTCAAAGAAAGTGCCCTATCTTCCGGGGAGGCAGCCAGGAAATCACAATTTTAAAAACTTGCTACTGGTTTTAAAAAGTCTTCTTGACAAAAAATCTGAAATTTTATATTTTTGGTCGAGGATATTTTCTTTTTTCTTATCCAAAACTGTTTGAGCTGAAGAACTAACTCCCTGTAAAGATTTATTTCTGAACTTTTTTTGTATGAATAGACTGAGCGCGACGAGGTCGTATGTGGGTCATGGGAACACACCCGTAGACCGACCCACATCAAGCGCCTAAATCGGTTTGTGGTTTGGTGTCTGTATTGCCGTAATCTATTTTGGACTAGTTTTTGTGAGTTGCTATATTGAAAGAGGCTTGGCTGTCATCGTCTGCCAGTTGTTACAAGGTAACTACCGCGCCCTCATTTATTGAAAATTTCTCATTGTTGCTTACATCAAAATGGTGTAGCATGCTTGATGGGGTACTATCTAGTGTTGTTATAAATGTCAGACATGGTAAGGACACACAACATTTACATCTAAAAACACTCACTGTTCATGACAAATGCAATCTGCTGTTGTTCCAAAGCTGAAGGATCCACTCCACTGTAAGGGTTATTTTCTTTTTATTGGTTGGTTGTGGGACGGGTCTTCTTTTCATTCCACCAGATTATTTGTTGTGCGCTCACGTGTTATGCTTTGATATTTTTGGTGGGTTTCTATTTTGGTAAGGAGAGTCTTAGCTCCATCCTCTGCATGATGGTAGGGATTTTCTTTCTCTCTCTCTCCTCTTCTTCCTCTCCGTCTCTCTCTCAGAGGGCTCATAGTCTCTCTACTACAACATCTTATTAATTTGATTAAAAAACAAGGCGGTTATCTTGCGCCCTAATTTTTTCATAAGGCGACCTTTAAACACGTCAAAGGCCTTTGCGACCTGTGGATAACTTTGTTTTTCAGGTATAATTTGTTTTGGTGTGGGAACACTTTCTTAATTGTTTTTAGGTGACTATTTCACATTTTTTCATGGCAATTTTCGTGATCCAGATATTCGTCCCCCCCCGACTTTACCCTCAAAAAAGTTAGCATTTTTATACCATGAATCTGAACCTTTAGCCTATTAATCCATGTGTCCCTAATCTTACGTTTAAATTCGGTCGTGTCTAATAATTCCGCAATTTTGTATTTTCTGTCCGTACACAGACAGAAATACAGCACAGTGCCCTTGGGAAACTGTGGGACACAACCTACCAATTGCTCTAACACAGAAACCGCAAGATCGGATCACATAGCATTTGTGAATAAGATTTTCTCAAGGATTCCATGAACATTGAATAACAGAAGGAGCTGGAATCACGAAATGCACCTTTAACCTGGAATTTTTGTTTGACCCATGGTGTGTGTCGCAGCTTCAGAGAGAATGCACACATGCAGCAACGCACGCACGCACGCACGCACACGCCTCAGCATGCATGCCACCCCCCCCACACCCCCTACCGTTTTTCATTGCACACCAACGACCAAGGAAATGTACTAGGATCAGATTTTACACAGCACAACCGGGGACTTACACACAACACACACACAGATTTGACTTTTCAGACCATGATTCTAGACGCCAGCTGTTGAACCCCCCCCCCCCCATGGGGTTTTAACACAGTTTTTCACCTCCCTGTACTGTTCTGTCAACCAAGGACATCCTCAGAAAATGTTGTGCGTCTGCAGTTTTCAGTGGAGAAGGTCCACCCTGGAACTGTGCATCTGTTGGTTGCAAATCTTCTGAAGCGTTTTGAGACTGTTTTAAAGACACTATCATTGATTCATCGGAAAGAATAAATGAATTTGAAATTTGTAGGAATAGCTTAAAAGTGAAGCAATCTGTCTTATTATCATAAGGTATATTTTCCAACTGAAAAATTTAACAGAAAAGGAAGAAACACTGATGTTCAGAGCTATGAATCCCCGTTCCATACTGTTTCGTAGTATAGTCCGTACGGACCGTAATGAACTAAAATATCCGATTTTGTTGTCTTCTTAGGTTGCTTCTAGACTTTCACTGTCAGGGCATGTTAGGGATAACCTAGACTTGTTCAAAATGCAAAATCTATAGTTTTGGGTGATTTCTTCGATTTTCTGATTAAGCAAATCACTGATAGATGCCTTTAAGCGGCACTGGAATTTTCAGAAAAATATGTAATTTCTTCAATTGCTAGCAAATGATAGTCTAGGCCATTGGAAGATAGAGAGATATTTACACCATAAAATAACAACAATAACATAACCAAATCAGATCTATAATAGGGACATTAAAAAAAGGTTGCAAAAAGAGATTTTGAGGCCACCAATATTTTTCATAATAGTAATTCATAATAGATTAGACACACAATAGATTTCTTACCTTGGATTTGGCTACGAATCAGTGACCATGAAGATTCCCTGTGGTATTTAATTTGGTGGTATTTAGGGGTTTGGGCAGTTGTTTGTGGTATTTTGTGGTAGCTTATGCATGGGATTAGGGATAATTGAAATCAGACTATCTTCATGAACGTATGTATTTGTATGGTAGCCGTGCTTTACACAATATATTATATGCATTAGTTGGTGTGGTATCTGTCCCAAGAAGTGCTCAGGGGCTTTGAGGATCATAGAAGTGTCCTTCAATTAACATGTAATTGTGATGATTGCATCAATCAACGTTTTAAATACCATTACACGTACTTCCTTGATTGTCCACTGAAGAAAAATGTGTGTGGTAGAAGTGTTAACAAGCCCTCAGGTTATTGTTTGTAAATGCAAATCGAGAAAGAAATCTCAAATCTGTGGGCAATTGGAACAGCTGGTAATAGAGTAATTGCTTGATATCATTTGGTAAATGGAGAAAAACATGATTGTGCAAATGGTCTCATTTACAATCTGATCTTGTTATTATTATATTATTGTATTTAGGTTATAGGCCTTAGATCATTTAGATACAGGCTTTTTTAAGGTGCAGAGAGAAATTGCAAAGTAATCTATCTGTAATGTGATATGTAGTGATTTCATATTAGATAGGAACACTCAATAGATTCCCTACAGGAATCTGACCTTTATTTGGCTCAATCAATAGTTAAATGAAAATTAAAGGGTTTTGGTTTATGCTAATATTTCCAATAAGAAAACATAGGATGAATTTCCTATTGCTCCTATAGGAAAATCAGACATTCACAATGTTTTTTCCCAAAGAAACAAGCTCTCGCTATTCATTCAGATGGAGATTTTTTAGGAAGTGCTATTCGCCAGACGATCCGGCCGAACGATGTTGTGAAATTATTTACCGGACCAACTTATGCGGGCGCTATTATATAGTATATCTTATCATATCACATTAGTATTATCGGTTTATTCAGTAAGCTGATGTAGATAAAAATTCAAGCAACCCACATCTTCCCTCGCTAGTGTAGTGGCTCAAGAGCAGCGATTTATAATGCAGGTATCACAGGTTCGCATCCAACCATGGCCTTTTCAAGAATGGATTTCAATATTATTTTAGAGTAAGAGAAATATGCTAAGTCCAGTACGAAAGTTTGGCCGATTAAATATCAATAGATTTTCACAACAGTAATTCGCAGGACTAGTCCGGCCGGAATAGCGTTTGCCAGTTTTTGATAGAAAAGCTTTACACAGTGCAAAAATAAGAATGTTCCACTTTTTTAGGAAACCGGGTATTTGAATTCTAATTGTCTAAACTTTAACACTTTAAACACAGGCTCATTTCAGGCAACTACTACTACTAAAACCAAGTTTTAAATCCGGTGGTCCACCGTCAACGGGGGTGGCGGATTCACCTCACAATTTTGCCGGCCCAACCGCCCGACTCCTTCCTTCCATTTCACCCGATTCAATGAATCCTCCATCTCACCCAAGACCTCCTACTATCCTCCTCCACTTCCTTCTGCCATGTATTCTTTGGACGTCACCTCCTCAAACCGCTAACCTCGAACTAAAAGCCCTTCTTAAGACATGCCCATCATCCTTCCTCAACACAATGCCCATACCCAACTAGTACACTATTCGCCTTCGCAACCGGTCCACGCCTAATTCCAAACCCAACTCTCATCAGTCCTCATCTTCATCCGTCTCAACTCACCACCACACATCGCTCTATCATTGCTCTCTCTGTCCTAAAAAATCCCCATCTCATTTTCGCCCAGACACCATGTCTCACTCCCTTACAGCATCACTGATCTCACACAGCTCTTATACCCATTCCTTTCATCTTCAAAAGGCATCTTTTCCAATGCAACAAACTCCCCCACTTCATAAAAAACTTCACCCACCCATACCTCACTCTCGCTAATGTCACAGCCACTCACATCCACCACCCCAACAACCTTATCCCAGAGTTGGAACTCCTTCAATGACTACACCCCATCACACAACTTTTCCCTCCTGTTCCACCCTTCCCTCCAGCTCCCTTCCTGCACATCTACCACACAAAATCTCTTAGGCCAAAATAGGGGTCACTCTCTTATCTTTGTGCATTCTCCCATGGAATCCATTCCCAATTTATCACCCACATGCAATTTGCTTTTACCTATCTTACACACATACCCAACATTGGGTCTACCTTAATCGCTACCACCTCCCTCTCCGCCACCCACACTCACCAGCACTTTTGTTTTCCAAGGTTTACCTTAAGAACCCTAACTCTCGAAAGCCTTCTTCATTTCCAAAACTTCTCCCTCAGTCCCTCCAATGTCTCATCTCATTAAAACCCAGTCATCCGCATGACAACATCTCACTACAGCAAAACCTTCTTTTGCACTCTATGTGACCAATCTAATTCACAATTGCAAAAATCATGGCGAAAGTACAGAACCTTGATGCACAACCCACTTGACTCCAAACTCTTCTGAAAATCAGACACCACTCTAACTTCTCGTTTGGGCTCCTTATACCAAACTCTCATGCTCTAAACCACTACTTTCTAATAAATTATTGAAAATTACTCTCCAAATGATGGAAAAGAAGAAAAA
Organism: Ophioderma brevispina; assembly: GCA_023653785.1. Classification (NCBI taxonomy): domain Eukaryota; kingdom Metazoa; phylum Echinodermata; class Ophiuroidea; order Amphilepidida; family Ophiodermatidae; genus Ophioderma; species Ophioderma brevispina. Next base: position 6,582 of record JAMKCH010000105.1, read on the forward strand.
CCTGGGAAGAATATGAAACTTAAACCATGAGAAAAAATACCATTTTGGAATTTTAATGGGGTCCAATCTGAATTATTTAAAAGCCTTTAATGTAGACCTACCGCAAGATTTTTTTTATCACCAAATGTGTTTTAAAATCCACCCCCCCATCGGTACGCCAGTGCATTAGTTAGGTATTCGGTGGCCAACCATCACAAGCCTGTATTATATATTGTTGACAAAATTTTGTCTTCTATTTGTCAATTTGTCACTGTGCATGATTTTAACAATCAACCTGTGTGAATTTCATTTGCCCAATTCTATTTTTGAACATCATTGATTTTTTCTTTACTTGTTTTATTTATTTAATTTTCCAGCCAGTGTGCTGTATATGATAACAAACCAGTCTCGTTCTGGCTCATTTACAGAATTGATTTTACAAATAAATTACACTTTGGATTATATTGGATAAATGGTTGCGATTGTTTATTCATTCCCAACCAATTGACTGAGTTACTATGTCTGTAATCACGGAAGGGAAAATGTAACATTTTGTAAGAGTGTTACGCAGGAATTCACTACAGCATTAATAGGTTGTGGGATGAAAGTAATCTACCGGTCTTATTCGGAGTTGTGGCAAGAGATAAGGAAAAAATGCATTATTTCCCAGGAAGTCATCACATTTCCCAATAGATGCAAATTTCTTTGTCTGAAAGTCAAAATTCCCTCAAATGCAAATGTCCTGGGAAGGAGCTCTCCTAGATTCCCACTTTTTCCCATCATGCAACATGGATGGAAAAAACCCCCCAACTTAGACGGATATTGCCAGGTTTCCCTTGTCCAAATCTGGAGGGTGATAAGGGAGAACACCTACTCCAGAGGAAGGTGAATGTGTTTACGCCGAAATGCAGGTGTGACGGTCGAAATTGCGTGATTTCGGCATCCGACTGTCGAAATACCGTGATATCACGCTTTTTCGGCACTAAATTTACGCCGAAATGACGTGATTTCGGCCTAAAAGCAGCTTGTCAAAATCACGCAATTTCGACAGAAATAGCGAGTTTCCGCATATACTTGGTATTCTCTCGCTCTTGTGTACCTGCACTGAGCCATGTATCAGGGCTTGTATGCGGGAAGAGTATGCGGGGATCATCCACAACCTGCTTGCATGCATCTTACATATCGCGCGGGGATCACACCGTTCAAGGTCTTGATTGTTTATGTTCGACCGGCATGTGATCCCATGTGATCAGCTGATTTGGTCAGCTTTGGCCCATCAATGCTGTGCTAATATTGATGGTTAACCTCTAAAACGGCGGTTTTTTGTTTATATCTAGGGAATGAATGGATTTGAGGGCTCAAATTTCAGGACGACAATGAGAAAAATACGGCCTTTCATCTGATATCAAAATCGATACTACTTCCGGGTAAATCAGGGGGTCCCAAAGACGATCGGAACACGCACCTTTATTATTGATAACGCTATATTTAAAGAAAATAAGGAAAATGGGTAATTCCCCTTTAAACTTCACTTTCCACCAACTTAACAATTTTGCATGGTGCATAATCGGAATCAGCACCCTTGAATCGTCCAAAAAACACTTCTCAAACCTTTTAGTGTATTTTGAGTAGAGTTCCCTCAAATATGTCACTCTATGATCTCCTACTACCATTGCTACGACCGGGCCGACTACTGGGCATGGATTGTTGCCGTCACCTTCCCTACATACAATACTCGGAACACAGTAGCCTATATGAACCTTCATACCACCCAGAGCCACTCCATATACCAACAGTGTGTTTACACAATTACATACATGCGTATTACCCACATGTACAATCAGCATGATCGGTGTTCACTGCACGCATGCACATACTCTCCGTTGAATATTTCACTTGTCACCAGTTTCCGAAACTGCGTGACGGTCACGCATTACGGTGATCACAAATTTTCGGCATAACAACGTTGACTGCCCCAATTGAATGGTTGGTATTTGCCAAGAGAGGGCAGTGTTGCCAAATGGGACTTGGCCAAAACTAATCTTAAAAGAGTTAAGGGGAGCCTGCTCCCTTCACATCATATCCAATATTGATTGGAATCATGTTTTCAGGGGGTTGCAGCCAAGAAATTCTAAATTTAGATGTCTTCATTGGTTTAACACATAAACCCAGAATTTTTTAATGGAAAGTCCTGATCTCTTTATATGTTAACAAGTAATATTTTCTTTTTCCAAAACCAATGGACCTCAAGAATCAACTCCACTGTAAGGGTTATTGTATAATAATTATATGTGCATAACAGACAAGGAAGGAGGTTGTATATGATTCATAGCAACACATTTTTTTAACAATCACGCACTACCTTCAGCGTCATACCCACTAGGGTGCGTATGCTATTATGTACACTTGTTGAGAGCAAATGAACAAAAAAATCCACCCCAAAGCATTTATTGCAGACAATTACAGAATTTAGTGATTTGCATTCTCTGTTAGGTAGAGCATAGCACTATCACTTGTAGTGCCATTAAAGACAAGTAAATTCCAATAGATGAATAAGTATACTATATAGGTCAATTCTATTCACTAGCTTTGTGTTAGTGTGTTGCTCTCTTTAACAGTCTATACATCGATTCAGGCATGCATAAAGTTATTGGTTTAAGTGTTTTGTTCAGTCATCCCCAATAAATACTCTCACAAGTGTGCTTAAAATGTGATGGCGTCCATCGTAACCCACGTCTACTATGCTTATACAATCTGTCTGATTTGCCCATTACAAGACTAACATGAGATAGCCCTCTTGGTACCCATCAAATATGCTTCTATATTTTCTCTGTGTAAAACAACACCACCATTTTTACAGATTTCCCTGAGTTGCTCATACATGCTATTACCTTCTCAAGTGACCAATCAAAATAGTGCTTTAGATGCTGATAATGACAGGTAGTGCTCATGGATTTCAAGCAATCACAGCACATTTTTGAAGAGGGCCCCCAATTTTCCAAATTTGATATTTGCACAGTTGTGTATTACTGGTCTAGTAACATGCGAACACAAGCTAAAAATGCATAATTTATTATAAAATAATGCAATTTTGTAATAAAAATTGGGATCCCCGATTGTACTTAAAGCAGCACTGGCCATTTCACAAATATGAATTTCTTCAATTTGCTCTCAAATGATAGTCCTAGGGCCATTTGGAAAACAGAGATATATTTTACACGTAAAAATTACACACCCCAAAACAGATAGGTTGACATTGATATGAGGATAAAGACATCAGCCCAACTTTTAAGTTTTTTCCCATAACTTTAATCAACAAATGTGGTATATTATACATGACTATGTGACTCGTACTCACTGATATTAATCCACAACGGTTATAGACCGATCAAAATGTGTGCATAGCGTGGGAAACAAGGCATACGACGTGCATGTTCTTGTGTTAAACGCCATTTTCCGTCTCTGCTTAATTAACGTCGCCGGCGACGGTAAATTATCAAATCGTTCGGTTTTAACCCATAGAAGCTGATTTGGTCTTATCATTTTCGGGTGAGGGCTTTTTTATATAAAACTTCAAAACCATGCAAAAATATCGATTTTAAAATCTTGAGGGCGCACTATTTTTCAATGTGCCAGTGTCTCTTTAATGGCAGAGCTGGAAAATGCTAAGTTTATTTCCGTTAAATGATGAAAAGTGCCACCTCTATAAAATTACCCTGGTCTACTTTTAATTTCCGAACGCGACGGAAAAACTAATGGATGAGCGTAGACATGTACTGGTGAAATTCGCTGGGTTTCCAGATTGGAATGATTTTTTCCAGCAACCGTGAATGTATTATCGAGATCTCCAATATTATTCATTCTAATTACAAAAGTCCTTCGTTGCGACAAATATAGAATTTATTTGAGCTCTACATTCACAGGTATAGTTTGTGGCCAATTACCAATACAACTGTGGGAAAATCTCAAAATAGTGGAAATTGGGGGCACTCTCAAAGAATATGTGCTGTTATTGCTTTTTAAAGGACAAATTTCATGTTTTTTTTGCCTAGAATTTCAGGTAGTTATATTCTTAACATCTTAAAAAAAACACATCACTATAATTCTCTTTCTGTGTAGTATATTTTAATCGTGGTTAATCTGTAACTCCATATTGGGGGTTTCTATTGAAATCCTATTAGGTATAGGGGTTGGATTACCCTGGTAGAACTAAAAAAGAAATACTTATCATGACATTGGCTCTGGAGAGCGTATGGTACCATGGAGTGCATGGTGCCCTAGGCTAGGCCCACTAACCGAATTTCTGGATGGCTCAGAAATGCATCCGGTTAATTAATTTTTCTCCCATGAAATCCTATTTAGCCGCAGTGTTTCTGCGAGTTGAGGGGATCCAGCCACCCCCGTTGCGGGGACTAAACCGGATTTAAAGCGTTGGATTTTACCACTGGTAGGGCCTAATTGCAGTACAGAACGAATGGGATCTGTGAAACTGTACAAGTCACTACAAGCTTATCGAATTTGGACATTCTATGCAAGAAAAACCCACTTCCAACATTTGACTACAAAATCATTTACTTGCGCTTACTGTTAAAAAAAATACATAAGGGGGTATAACTGTACGTGTGAGTAATACAAAACCTACAATTCAAAAAGATTTTTTCTTCAAAGGTTCAACCTGATTTTTGCTTGAAATGTGCTTTAGTTGTTTACAGGGATAACCAGGCTATCAGAAACGATTTTTATTTGGGTGTCTTTCGGACTTTGGTTCGGAAACTCTGTCAATTTTGCGGAGAGACCTAATAAATCTGATTGGACAATTTATTGCCATATAATGCGGAGCGGCTGACACCGACGTATACCAATAACATATTATAGGCAAAGACAATTCAAACTGCAATTTCGGATGGTATCGATTTCTTCTCAACAAACATCTCAGTTTGAATAAAGCATTCTAATGTGGTAACTATTATAAGTAAAAATCCTTCATCAAATTAAATTACATTGTCAATCTAATAGGTCGGTGTATTGAAAATCCCTCCAAGCAATGTCTTAGTTTTCATGACATAATGGAACTGCTCATATTTTTGTTTTTTCCTCTCTAAGTAATTATTTTGCACAAATACAGTATACTAAGCGTCCTTAAATTGCAAGAACCACGCTGAAGTTTCTGTAAATAAATAGCAATGACAACTAAAAATTAAATATTGCCCTGGTTTGTTCAACGAAATACAAACCTCTCTGGTTTCACTTTGGCTCCAAGTTTTCATTGTATGTTAAAACCTGAAATCTTGATGAACAATAACTGTGGTCTTACACCACTCGCTTGCTTTCTTAGTTTGGGTTATTGACATTTTTGACTCATGCTTTTTCTTTGGCATCTCTGGGATGCTATTTTTATAATCCTCCACCTTCTATGTTTAACAAGCTTTGGTGTTAAGTGTTTTTCTCAATCACAACTGCTGAAAACCATGTTACTCTTATGTAAACGATGCATCTTTGGTTGGCTCCAAAATCGTCGGCCAACAGGATTTTTTACGTCCTCAAAATAGGCATAACTTCGTCCTCTAAAGTCCAATTGACACCAATAACTTTTCTAAAGCCTGTTTTTGCTGTTTTGAAGTAATTCGTTGTATGAGGACATAGATAAGCTAGCAGCATTAGCAAGAACCACTGGCAATACAATAATGGGCGATTTCAACGCAAATGTTGGAGTGGGTAATCAAGGATATCATGCACAGGACTTTGGCTCGATGCGGAACAGTCAGGAGGAGACCTCTCATCAACTTTGCTGAAAGACAAGCGATTGAAAATCATGAACACTTTCTACAAGAAATCGTCCCACAGGCGATGGACATGGATCTCCCCAAACGGAGTCACGAAGAATGAAATTGATTACATCCTTACTGACAAGCCCCCACTTTCTCAGATGTTCAGTCATTACTAATTCAACACAGGCAGTGACCACCGCATTGCTTCGAGCCTCTGTTACGATCAACACCAAAACTAGAGAGAGCAGATGTATGAGCAACAAATAACCAATGCAAATCGCACTCACAGCTAAGGCTGTGGAATTTCAACTAATTTGTCCAAGTTTGAGGCTCTACATTTGGATTCTTGCAATATCTTGACACACATGCCGATACCATCACTTCTGTAGTTATGGAGATAGCGGTAAAAAACTTCTGGCAGAGATAGCCGACAAAAGACCTTAAAACTCTCCTGTGGGGGAAACAAACAACTGAGGGAGAAAAGCCGACGATAAGATTGGTGGCATGGGAATCCAACATGTATAATACACTGAGACTTGCAAGACCATCAGGCGACTTATTAAAATGACTTCATCATTATAAAAACGAGCAAAACACAGCGGAAAGCTCTTGAAAACAACAAAGGACTTAAATCACAAGACGGAACATTGGCTAGAGGAACAACATCATATCCCTGAGGGAGGAAGAGGCACTCTAACTGGAGATCTGGATAGATGGTCACAAAGAATGTGAAGAGTTTCTACCCCACCCTCTACAGCAACCTGGCAACCACAAGAAAAACCTTTGCTGAGTCATTGTACCCAAAAAATTGGAACCACCACCCCCTTCCATCATGGCTTCAGAAGTAAGAGATGCAGGAAAGAAACTAAAGCGAGATAAAGCCCCCTGATAGGATAGGATTTACAGCAGGGTTTCTTCAAGATGAGGTGAGGCCCATTATTGAGGTACGTACAAAGCTATTACGATGCCGTACAGAGGGAAAGTCCCCCCAGCACTGGAAGAATGCATCTGATAGGTATTCTCCATAGAAATGAGATCCATCTGAAATTCAAAAAACTCAGGCCATAATCTTCTACCTGTCATGTACAAGGTATTCTCACAGGTACCTGCTGAAAAGAATGCTGAACACTCTGAAACAACACCAACCAAGAGCCCAAGCTGGTTAGACCAGGATGTTCTAATCTACTACACTGATCACATACATGTTGTTGGCCAGCTACAAGAGAAAGCCATGAGTATAAGATCGCGCTCAACTTTGCCTTTGTTGACTATGAAAAGGGCGTTTGACTCTGTTGAATTCAAACCCACTCTTCACAGCCTTGAAAACCAAGGAGTTGACCCAGCCTACATCATCTCTTTATTGACCTTTCAGTGGACCTCTTCCACCCTAACTCCACAAGGACAGTGACAAATCAAGCGAAGACGGGAGCAAGATAGGGAGACAACATTTCACCCAACTCTTCACCTCATGCCTTCAAGATGCCATCATAAAGTAGATTAACTGGGAAGGAAGAGGACCCAACATTGATGGTGAAAATGTCTCTCACCTGATCTTTGCCAACGATATTATCCTGATTGGCAAGTCACCAAGGAATTGAAAAGCATGCTAAATAAGCATTTATTCACAGCACCATCAACCTGTCCGGACTCAGCATGCATGTTGGGAAACACCAAAAGGGATGTTTAATGACCACCCCAGGAAACGCCAAGATACTGTATACGGGGAAGTCATTGAAGAGGTCAAGCTCTCTACCTTGGGAAACAGTGATCGTTATGGTGACTACTTACTGCCTGAAGATCAAAGGAGAATAGACTAGGCTGGGGAGCTTTTCAAAAGTTAAAACAAATCCAATGAAAATAAGTACAGACAAGTAGGAGCTAAAGAGAAAGGTGTTCAATGATACATTCTTCCTGTTATGACAACGGCAGTGAATGTTGGGCTTTGAATAACATCACACCATGATGGAGATGCTGCAGTTGCAACAGAGAAGATGGAGCGAATCATGCTTTGCATCAGACTCCAAGATAAAAAAGAACTGATGGATCCGACACAGACGAGTTACGATATTATCGACGCATTAGGAGTGTCAAACATAGATGGGCAGGCTTTGTTGCTAGACTTGCCGGTAACAGTTTTGACCACAGAGTGCAGTGGACCCCGCAGAGATTGACCAAAAGCCAGGACGTCCAAAACAATGGAGAGACGAATACCAAACAACTTGGTCCAACTTTACAAGAATGCCCAAAGATAGAGATTTGTGGAAGCATTCTAGGGAGGGGTTCCTCCATCGTGATTGATCAAAGCCCTGGATAGGGATATGAAAGCTGTTTATTCCTCTTTATAACCAAAGTCAAACATTTTAGCAAATAATTCTTAACTATTGTACGTTATTTTTTTTCTGATGTGGTTTTTATTGACTCACACTGTCTATTCAGAAACAACTCCCTTGCTTAAAGAAGTTATTACCATTAATTAAAGGGGCATTTGTGATCCACAACCTCGCCCCCCCACACCCCCGACTTACGCTAAAAAAAGTGGATATTTTTATATCATCTGAACTGTTAACATTTATAATCCATGTTACCCAATCTTACTGCAAATTCGTTCACATCTGTAATAAATTCTCAAATGGTGTATTTTCTGTCTGGGAACAACAGAATGACAGCACAGTTGCCTATGGGGACCGTGGGAAACACGCAATTGCTCATAACACAAAACCGCAAGAGCGGCATCAACTCAATTTTTGTAAATAAGTTTTTTTCTCAAAGATATCTAGTGAACCAGGAAAACAGAAGGTGCTAGAGTCACGAAAATGCCCCTTTTAATAGTTTTGTGTTGATAATACTACAGTATGATTCTCACCTCTGAACATTGCAATTAGCCCAAATATGGAAACTTATAAATGTCAGTCTTAAGACTCATCTACTAGTGTCGTAACATTTGAGAAAATGTGAGAAAAAATTGGAGTTTTTAAGTGATAAATACAATACAAAACTTAAGATTTTACTTTTTATTAGATGGGTTTGTGCCCCTTTTTAAAAGTGGTGGTGTGTGGGGGGGAAGGTGGTTACCACCCTTCATCCCCCGCCTGGGGTATTTAAGTGTACTGTCATAGTACAAAAACACATTATTTTAGCTAATTGATTTAAATCTGTAAGTAGCAAAATTCAACAGCAAAGCATCCAAATCTGGTAGCTTGTACATACAGGTGGGTTCCCATCGAGCTACCCGGTATTCCCAAAAATGAACCCTTTATTGTTCTGGCGCAGTGTCTATCGTGAATTTAGAGGGAATATGAAAACCCCCACATCAACCCCCAATCTCTCCAGCACAAAGTGCAGGCGATATAAGAGAACCATTTGCCCGAACGTGGAAAGCAACTTGCCTCAACCCTGTTGGGAATCTGATGTAAAACATGGCAATTGAAGCGGAGCAGAAGGACTTCCAACCCCACCGGTGGGAACGATAAGGGTCGAAGAGAAAGCACCTAGCGCTGACCCGCTCTCCCAAATTGGGACCAAAAGAATGAGGTTGAAGGGGTATTGATTAAAATTATTACTGCAATGGAATCCCTTAGATGCAGGAATAATGTAATTGTAAAATAAATAATGATTCACTGACACATACCTCAATCCTGGTAGGCACATAGACAAAACATTGCGCAAAAGCCCTACTATTATATACCGGTAATAATGCATGCTACCAACCATAGCTCTGTGTACTTGTTGAAATATCCTATTGGTAGCTCCATTGTAAGATCCATGGTAAGATGCACAATACCAAATCCAAATACTGACTGTGTATCTGTCCATCTAGGATTTTATTAATCACATGACCTACCCTAGTGCATGGTCCTTGTCTTGATTATTACAAGTTAATAAGCATTCAATTAATGCTTGCTAGGGGTTGGGAGAAGCTCATCATGGTGAAAACTTATCAAGTTATGCTACCACGACACAGACCAAGGCGATCTGAAAAACTCGGAGTGGCAAAAATGCCGAGCATCACAACAAGATTGGAGTGGCCTTGGTATCATAAGTCAAGGTACCATGTGTGTTGAAGGAGCAACATTAGCTACTGGCTATCCTAGGCAATAATTTTGGGCATTGGCTATTGATGCAATATGCTTGAATGAAAGCATATACGTGTGCTAAAGGACAGGAATACAGTAGGCAAAAGCTTGCCCTGAAGCGGATAGGAACTATACTGCATGCCAGTTTAAATAAACTTTTGCCCTAGTGGCCATACCATTTTGAAGGGAAAAGGGTTTCTTAGCTGTACTCAGTTTAACCAACAGCCAATGAGTCCACTGAATTAGGTGCTTATAATAGGTCTGAATTGACAGATTGATTGATGGATTCAATGCTGTTGCAAATCAGAAAAAAAACCAAAATAGTGAAATCAAGCACAAGTACCATCACTTTCCAATATCAAGAAAGAATAGGCTAGTTGTTTAGAAAGTACAGCATTGCACGGAAACCTGTGTTGTCTGCTATCGTGAGAAATGAGGACAAAGGTCACACTACCCAAGGACTCCTGCACCATGTGTCACGAAACTAGATCAACACATGCAAGTACACCAGGCAACTTCACAATTTATAATTCTGGGCCATAACCTATAAGGACCTCTGTGACTGACCCCACTTTGAAGGGTAAAATGTGGGGACTATCTGAAGGACCATAACAGCCAAGTGGCATGAAAATGTGTGAAGTATGTGGAAACGCTGGGGGGGGTGTTGGGGCCATTAATTAACCCTAACCCACGTCGGTTTCTAGCCCTATCTCCCGGGAGGGACTGAAGAGTGAGGGAGAGGGGAACAGGAAAAGTCACAAAATTTGGTGGGATTCAAAAACAGGGCCTTCGGGCCCAAGCACCATGACCCGGGCTAGCCCGCTACGGCGGTGTCGCGGCCCGGCCAGCGTTCAGTGCACCATAGGTCTTGGTTGATGACGTCATCGCTAGTTTCTGGACTTAGTGCATTGTTCTCACTCAGTGCTGTGAGATTTTGTGATATTTAGTTGTGTTAGGGTTTTAATGCTTAGGCCTAGCATATTACTACAGACACACACCCATTACCAAAATGATGACCCTAACATAATCAACTCCACAGCTATCCCTCTAGGACTTGCTTGCAGATGACACAAAAGTGGATCTAGGAAGTGATGGTATAAATATTAAAGTGTATGGGATCACTGGTTATAGGGAGAAGCAATTGGCTGGCTATCTTGATGGTATATCCGCTGGTGTAAGGGGACGCATCAGTGGGCAGTAATTCAAATTGAGAATTATCTGTTATCAAAACAGTCACCAGATAACTTTGCCAAACCACTGTAGTAGCAGTTAGTTATTGCTGTGTGCATTGTTATGGCTGGTACTTCTGATGGGTAGGGATTATGGGAGGAGCTAGATGGGAGTGAACCTGCAGCGATGCAAGCATACGATGGGAAGAGGGTTAAGTACCTGGCTAGTGGGGGGGTAGCAATATGAATTGCATAGATGCTATGAGGACGGGGTACCGAGTTCCAGACAAAACAGTGGGGCCTTGATGATTGGACTCTATCAGATTCTATGACACCCTGTTGACTGTATGAAGAATGGCCCTTAGAGGCCATGCTTCAATGGGGAATACTCCATCCATGTTAAACAGTGTATTCCTTTTGCCTCATCTGGTTGTATGAGTGAGAATATCCAACTCGGACAAAAAGGACAGTGACCAAGATGGAGCTGACAAGACACAAGGAAGACGTGTACTATAGCACATCATATATGAGATAACAAGATGGGGGTGCAAGTGGAGCCTACCGTAGGTCATTAAAGATACATGAGGGAAAAGTCCTACTCGGATAAGAAGACTGTGTAGATGGAGCCATACCACAGCATAATACATAGGCGAATAAACCACAATTCCGGGAAAATGATGCGAAGCCTAAGAAATGGCTAATAAAAAAGCTAGCCCTACTATAGGCCGCAATAAAGTGAACAATAAAGGTTAAGTGACACTATGAACGAGTGATTGAGATAGGTAAGAACCTACTTATATGACAAAATAATACATGAGGGGAATGATTGACTGGGGCAGTAAGTGAGAAAGAATAAGAGGGGGGGGGGGGGGGGGGGGGGGAAAGGGGGTTGATGGTGTAGGCCGCCCGCGCCATACCCATACAGCATATCCAGCACTGTCGCTAATGTGATAGATACTGACATATCGTATGCGTTAACGGGAACAACTGGAAAAAAACCATACGTACTAGGACAGATTGACTGCTGTCCCAGTAGTACCGTGACTAGGTCACTGCTCTCACCTAGCTATGGTAGTGGCTATCTGCGTATGTTAGATTTTGTGTTTCTGCCTATCATTAACGGTATGACTCAGATCTATTCAAACCTTATCATGTATCTCAACTCTTAGCCTTTGTTCTGTTCGCCGTCTGTTACTAGTGTACCCGTCCCCTGTCCCATCCGCCGTAAAATTTACTTCGTATGAACCCACTAACAAGTGGGACCCCCCCTTCCCTCGAGAGCGCATCTTAAACAGGAGATGGCAATGAGGAGACATCATAATAGGCAGCCAATGACCAATAGAGTAGCCACATTTGCATTAAGGAAACATTGTAAAAGTGAGGTTACACCGACACATAATAGGCCAAGGATTCCCAACTTGGTGAAAAAGATGGTGTAGGTGGAACAGCTCATAGGCAGGCGAGTAAAGTGGGCACTGGAATGCCAAACTCACAAAAGAATGACCAGGTGATGTTATAGGCAGGACTCTACCAGGAAACATAGTAACTAGACTAAAACATTGAGAAGGGAAGATCCAAAATCAGATGAAGGTTGAGGGTGTAGGCCATAATAATCAACCTTAAAATTCCGTTTGAAACACTAGCTCTGATATCTGCATAGCCCTTTTCACATGTAATATAAGAGTGCTAGTAATGGTGGAGCTGTCCCAAACAAAGAGGTAATGGCATAGGTGAAGCTGACCTATATGGCAGACGAGATTAGTGTAGGTAGCTTTCTATAAGAAAATAAGGTGATGGTGTTGGTCAACGGACCTAAAACAGAGGTTTGGTGTAGGCCAGCGGGTGTACATCAAACAAGGAGGTGACAGAATAAATGGGCCATACCATAAACAAAAGTGATAGTGTAAGGCAAGGCAAAACTACAACAAAAAGTGGATGGGGAGGTGAGGGCTGGACCAAGTAAACAAAGGATAGGCTGGGCCCATACTTGAGTATAATGTAACTGGGGAGGGTGAAGGCAAACCACACCCGTATTGATAATGGAGGGGAGGAAAAATTAGTTTAGGCAAAGCTATAATCCACAACACAGGGGGACAGCAAGAAAAGTGATGGAGTAGGCGGTGCTTGATATATCTATAACAATTAAAAAGGTGATGTGGAGGGTAGAGGTGGCTACACATCAAACAGAAATGATACCGGGTAGGGTCATAATATATAACCATAAAATTAACCAAAGGATGATGGCACAGGGAGAAGCCATGACCATTCACAAAAAGATGGGGTAGGACAGAGCCACACAGATACCAAGGTTAGGCTAGCACCATGTAAAAATATATCGGGGCTTTACCATATAAAAGGAGTGATGCAGGCGCGGACAATACCCGGAGCAAAAAAAAAAAAAAAAAATGGTTGGCCTAAATGGCAGAAGATGGTTACCATGACACAAATGTGATGGTGTAGGCGGGACCACACTATATCAACAAAGGTGATAACGTAGTAGGGAATTCCTTATAACCACAGTGATGGCGAGATGAGAAGAGAAGTTACAATGTAACTAAAAAAATGGGGTTTGACGGAGGTAGCATAAAACAAAGTTGGACAGCATAGGTGGGGATGTACAAAAGGAGATGGCCACAGTAGAGCTGCAAACTATAAAGAACTTTTAAGTTTGCAGCACTCAGTCATATAATCAACTGGAATGGGGGGGGACATCAAACAATAGCAATATAGAGGAGCGAGGGGAGCAGTGCATTATCTTGTCCGTTTGGTCTTTTCGTTAACCTTTACTATATTTCCTATAATCCTTCTTCTCCCCTTTCATCTTGCTTACTGCCCTACCCTACCCAACTGATCACCTTTACCTCCCTCCTCATAACCCTCAATAATAATGCAGATACTAACCAAACTGGCGCAACTGGCAGACAACTGAATTAGGGACCTGAACAGGCTATATAAACAATAGCAAATTAGAATGCATAAATTCAGCAATGTGCGAAAGAGACAAGTCATTAAATAGCTTATAACAGAAAGATGCCATATTGTCTACACTGAAATAACTTAGAGCATCACTATGCTCTTAATACAATCAACCTTGCATGCGAGAGCTTAGGGCAATGCTGAACACCAAAATGCTCGGGTCAGAGTTTTACTTTCTGTATTGTGCTATTTTTTATTTTGTAACCGGGGGAGCAAAAGCCAAGTCATAGTTGGATGGTGTAGCCACAACCCCATTAAACAAGTGATGGCCGAAAGATGCCACAGCAGAGCTGTAATCATATTACAGAATGTCAGAGTGTGCTGTATCGGTATAGAGTACAGATATTAATGTTGGTGGTATCAGCCACCAAAGGAAACACCATACTCACATGATAGGGAAACCGTGATGAGTGTTCGGTGGTATACACTCCCAACAGAATGGTAAATAGAGAGTGCCATTTTATGCTTTAATGTTGGTATACATGGTGTAAAAAGTGATGCAGAATGCATTAGCCGAGCAGAACTGCACCTAACCATAACAAGGGGGACAGGGTAATTTAAATGATGGGCTAGGCATGCAGCATACGTATAGTGAAATAAATGGCATTAATGAAGCTAGACAAGCTTGTACCATAGCCAATAAACAAATAGCAGGAAAAGAAGGAGTTTATTTATCCATAGTGTAAAGATAGCGTACTGATGTAGGCGGAACCGTAACAAAAAATAACAGGGTGGGAGAAAGTTAGTGTAGGATTATCACACTGGAAATTAGTGTAAAGAAAAAATGGCATATTGATTGTATAGGCCAAACTGCACTATACCCACATAACTACGGAGGGGTTAGGTAAAGAGAGTAGGCCCTAGTTGCCCTAGTTGCATTCATGTATGGGAATGGCGTACTGATGGTGTAAGGGGAAAATGGGGCAATAGCGTTACTGATGGTGCAAGGGGAAATAGCATCAAAGTTCCTTATACTCATAGAGTTTAATAAATGGAATATCGGTGTTAGCGGAACGGTACATACCTACAGAAGGCCAAAATGAGCATAGGCCTAGCTGAACACATGTTATTAAATTAGGTGTATGGACGGTGTTAGCGGAGCTGTGCCATAACCATGCAACAGTGGAAGTGGAAATATGAGTTAGGCGTAGGTGTACTATAACTAAATATGCCATATTGATGGTGTTAGCGGAGTTAAGCCATAACCATATAACACAACTAGGGAAAGGTTGAAATGAAATGAGCGTAGGCGTAGCCATATTCATTGTATAACAAATAATAGCAAAGGGTGAAATTCTGTAGGCGTAGCTGTACTCGCATATAATAACTAGTGAAGGCGTGAATGACGCGAAGCATAGCCATACTCAAATAGATGAATAGCGTTATAAATAGGGTATTGGTTGGGTTAGCGGAGCTGTACCATTAACCATATGAACATCGGTTGAATGATGACTCAATGAGCATAGTGTAGTGTACTAGTACTATTTGTCAAAATATTGCGTATTGCTGGTGCTTTGCTAGCAGAGCGTACCATAAACATGACTCTGGAAGGGTGATGAAAAAGTGCGTAGGTGAGCTGTACTCAGATAGTGTATAAACACGCAGATGGATAGAGTTAGTGGAACTGTAATTAACCATTATAAACCTAGCGTGATGATGACTCGGATGAGGATAGGCTTAGCCGTACTCCTATAGTGTAAAATACATCTGTATTGATGGTGGTAGCGGAGTTGACATAACCATATAAACAAGGTTTGAGTGATGACTCAGATGAGCGTAGGAGTTTTTAGCCATACTCGTATTAGTGTAAATACCTGGTATTGATGGAGTTAGCCAAGAACCAGAACCATTATAATAACAATAATTATGGAAGGGTATGAAATGAGCATAGCGCGTAGCTGTACTCATAGTGTGATAGTGGTGTATTTTATGGTGTTTCAAAGTAGTGCAATTAACCATATAAAACATAGATGAGGGTTGACTCAACATGAAGTGTAGGCGTAGCTGTTGTACTTCATACACTGTACAATCACTATGGTGTATTGATGGTGTAGCATAGTTGATACCATAACAACTACGGAGGGGGAAATGAGCGTAGGCGTTACTCATATAGTGTTATAAATGGCGTATTGATGGTGTTGACGGAGTGTACTTAACCATACAAACATAGGTTGAGTGCTGACTCAGATAGCGTAGGCGGAGCCGTTACTATATAGGTAAAAATATGCGTACGGATGGTGTTAGCGGAGCCGTACCATATACATATAATGTAGCCAACAACTGTGGAAGAATGAGATGAGCGTAGGCGTAGCCGTATTACTCATATAGGGTAAAATTGGCTTACTGTTGGTGTTAGCGGAGCTGTACCATACATATACATGTAGCAACTAATGTGGAAGGGTGAGATGAGCGTAGGTAGCCGTAACTCATATAGTTGTAAAAAAGGCGTATGATGGTGGTAGCGGAGCCGTACCATAACCAGATAACAAATGAGGGAGAAATGAGCGTAGGCGTAGCCGTATTCATATAGTGAGAACTGGTGGATAGATGGCGGTTAGCGATCGTACCATGTACCATAAACAAACAAATTAAGAAGAGGACAGGACCTTGACATGCTTGCAAACTTGAGTCAATAGGTTCCTTCCTTGTTACACTTAGTTCATCACCAAATAGAAAAGACTCTTCACACAGTGAAGTGATATGAATAATGTGGGCGCAACTTACAACCAGCACCACCGCAGCAGACGCACTGCGGACCATATGCGCGGCGCACTGCTGTGTGGCAGGAGGGGCGCACGCTTGCAACATGAAAATTTGAACAGCACGGCATAACAAATAAGCCAACAATTGCGTATGAGGTGATGAACAAAGTCTAGTCAGGTAGTAGCCAGGCAGAACGACCTGTATCGCTCTGTCAGGAGAGGAGGGAGCCTGAGTGAACAAAAACACAACATTCCCTACAATGCAAAAGCCGTGACATGAACAAGGTAGGCGAAGTTTATAGACATTGACAACCATGTTCCCGGAGTAGACATTAGTCCCTTGGGCGTTTATAGACCCGCACTTTCAGGAGGTCTTAGCCTGTTAGTTAAGTATCTGAGAGATTCTAGCCGTCAGGGAAAGGTAATTGCTGCTAAGGCTAAGCAAGCCTAGGCAGCTAGGAGCAAGACTTGGTCTAGAGCAGAAAGAATTTGGCAGACATGAGACAGCAGAAAGCACCTGCACCAAAACAGAACACAAACCCAAGCCTGACCTGAGCATCCCCAGAAGTGAGATGAAACATAAAATTTAACTGTACTGAAAGTAAATTCTTTATTTGGTATACGACCCAAAAGTACACAAAGTAAGCTAGAAAGATAAGCATTGGCAGCTTTTTGAATGGTGACCACAGGCTTAAAAAATTGCGCAGCCTAATCCAAGTAGGCCAACTGAGGGCGCCAAACAAGGCTGCCAGACATGGAGCCAGACGAGTTCGGACTCCAGATAGAGTTCAGTAGGATGTCCAGATGGAGTGGCCCTAGGATATCCATTGCTTGTCCAATAATACCAAACCATTAGAAAACCTAACTTTTCCCACAAACATTCATTGTGTTTGGTGCAGGTTACCATTTAATACTTTTATGCCCCAATATCGCTGGCCCTCCTAGTGTCCTGTGTACTTCCCTTAATCGGGATTTATGGTTAATCGGGACATTTTCTCTACTCCCGAGGTATCCCAATAATCGGAGTCAACTGGATTTCTCTACGAAAGTATTTTAAGTGTTCCCCACAGCCCTAGTCTTGAGCTACGCCACCTACGCTGGTTCCGGGAACATGGCGTCGAGATGGGTTTAACATAAAAAGGAAAGGAATTTCCTTACTGGTTAAGCAAATGGTTCATTGTAAAATACTAGAGTTCCTTATCAAGGGGGTCTAGAGTCCCCTTGTGTACCCAATGTTAACATAAAACTATCATAACAGACGGATGTATGTAAGGAAAGGATCTGGATCTGCTGATAACGAGTCCAACACATAAACATGCACCCCCTGCCCTGATTTAGGAAATGACAGTCACATGTTCATACTTTATTACCTTATATTTATAGGTACCTGTGGAAGACTATGCAGACCTTGCTTATACAGTCAACAGACAGTCACATGCTTTAGACTATGACATTCACAGCCTATACTTTTATTACCTCACATTTACAGTACCTGTAAGGACTATGCAGACCTTGCTATAAAACGCTAGAGAGGATTCACATACAGGGTCCCGAAAAGGGGTCAAGAAGATCACTCTGGAAGAAATCAACTTAGCAAGGTAAAACACCAGAAAAAATTATGCTCTTGAGGATTGTCAGAGGCTTCGAAGGGTGACTCAGTGTTGAGATTATTTTTCTACATCTATAAGCTGAAAATCTAGGAAATAATGTAACACCCCACAAAATGTAACTTCCCCACCTCTAAAATTTGGCTGTCAAGTTCAAATGAACCTCATTATGGGTATAATTGGAAGCGGTGTTTTATTTATGCGTATTTTGACACCCTCATTTGAGGTGATCGACTGAGTATTGATGAAGTTGTGCCCACTTGACTGGACCCACCCCGGGATAAAAGGTTGCACAGCTAACCCATTGACCATATACTGTTTGCAGATGGAATCAGTGCCCTACCTTTCGCCTACCGGTGGACATAGATTCTCAAACCCCAACCATCAACAGTGGAGCTGGCTCCACTGTCTACAACCGTTTTTAGCTGCTGCCTCAACGCAAGAGAATTGCAAATCCTCTTCTTCTCTGCATGACCTATTCTCATTCTCTATATGGTTTCCTGCAACCTATAAATCCTGTGTGGTTTCGGCAAGTGAGAATACCGTCAAGATTCCTCAGTCTGATCGTCACAAATGAGGTGTTAAGGTGGTATATCAGGGATTATTGCATCTAAGTGACAATATATCATAGCAACTTCATACTATCACCAACTGAGAAGCATATGGCAAAAAGTAATTTAGTCATATTTTGTTATAATATATGTATATCAATTAGATCATCTCTTCATATTTAATTTTGAAAAAAAAAAATGTAACAAAACTTCTGAAAGTAGTACAAAACTGGGTGAGGTGTCAAATTAAAGCTCTTTCAAGGTTCTATGAAATCAATCACATTCTAGATACTTCAGGGCTAGTATAGGTCAATATGTCATGTGTGAAAATCAAATATAAAAGTGATCCTTCTGTGTCATGCTCAGTGATAAAACAGCAATGTCTATACAAATTCAATTTAGGTTCATTACATAGATCAGGGTTAAAGTTCATTCTGACCATATGTCAGGTCAATAGAAGGTATAGTTTTCTATATTTTCAGGAAATTAAAAAAATTGGTGAAGTGAAATGGAAGAAAAAGACTTAAATTTTAATTTTACTTGAAAGCTGTAATTAAGTTGAGAAGACAGCAGTGAATACTGTGAATGATTTCTGTTATCAATGTCCCAAGCTTGGATCATACACAACCACTTCCTTCAATGTCATCTTAATTTCAGGGTCCAATCCCTGGTATACCACCTTAAAATATGCGTAAATAAACACCGCTTCCAATTATTATACCCTATAATGTGATATATCGTCTGAATTTGATGGACAAATTTCAGGGGTGGGTAGTTACTTTTTGGGTGTGTTTATTACATTTAGACAAAATTACTTAGTAAAAAAAGTAATTAATTGAGTTAATTGGTTCTTGTCACAATTGCATGTAACAAGAAGACAGGGGGAATTAGAAACTACCCGGGATTGCACAATGAATATTGAGATTGTTTGAAAATCACTCTCCCTTTTCAAGGAAGTAGTGAAAGATCAAGGAAATTGACTGAACATACATTTGGTTATTACAATTTGTCATTGTTTAAACCTTTCAAAAAATCAGTGTCCCTTTTCAAGGAAAAGGGACAGTGGTGATTTCTTGAGTTGACTAAACATTTTGTTGGGGATTGTTGTGTTAGTTTATATTAATTTTAATGCTTGTAAAATGAAAATCTAAGGAAAATCATTTATCAGATTTAGACAAAATTACAAAGTAAAAGAGAAATTTTGTGTTATTTTGTTCTTGTCACAATTGCATGTAACAAGAAGAGAGGGGGATTTAGGAACTGCTCATAGAGATCTATCTTTTCCGGAAATTTTTGGATTTCCGGATTTTTGGCCATAAATACAAAAAATTCTGGAAATGTAAAAAAATATATATTTTTTTCCACTTTCTGAGATCAAAGTGTTAATGATAAATGTAAAACTGCATCAAAAACCAAAGTTTTTAAGTACTAATTTATTTTAGAGAAGGGATCTTGTACCATAAAATAGCATAAGAAAATGTATTTCCCGGAGCTTCGCCGGATGTTACCCTCAAATTTGGCCTTCCCGTCGGTTCAAATTTTGGATTTTCAGGAAATGGGACTACTCCTCTGTTACATCTCTGTACCCAGGATTGTATTGTCCAATGAATATTGGGAATGTTTGAAAATCACTCTCCCTTTTCAAGGAAGTTGAGGAAATTGTGACAGAGATAGGAAAATGACTGAACATGCATTTGGTTATTACAATTTGTTATTGTTTAAACCTTTCAAAAATCCTAATCTCTTCTTGACTTCTTTAATTACCTGTAATGATTTCTTGAGTTTGAATAAACATTTTGTTGGGGATTATCATGTTAGTTTATGATAAACTAAATTAGAAAGGCTCAAAAGGTGAAATAATCTGGTTCATGCAGGAAAATTTCATATAAGTGTTGAGAAATGCTCGGGGTGAGATCAATTCTTGTATTAGCTCATCCTGTGATCAGATTATAAAGTAATGTCAGGTAATCTCCATGTCAGTTAATCCTCATGCAGGGACTAGCAAACTTTTGGGAAGACAATTTGGAAGAGCATTAAACCTGCTTCATTTCATCAATGATGTCTGTGTTGTGATTTTACAATTCGGCGGTTTTCCAAATCATGCTTGGTTTTTGTGTCGCCTGTGGTGACGTCACTGATTCATGGAAGATAAATGCACTATAGTGGTTCGAGAACCGCTCGTCTCCATGGTACTCCAGTTTCATCCTGCCTTTAAAGTGACAGGAGATTTTTTTTAGGATACAAATTTCTCTCAAATTGCACAGGATCGATTGTAGACCACCTACCAAGAACGTTCCGAAGGTTTATTGGACAAACAAGTACAAAAGAAAACAACAAACATTGTTTTGAACTTGCCTGACTATCGTAATTGTCCCCATAGAACACCGTGCTTTGACAGAAAGTACTAAATCATCTTATTACATAAAGATGGCGTATTCGGCTTATTCACTTCAGATGTGATCTAATACATTGGAAAGCATTCCAAATATGCAAAGAACCCGGGTTCGAAAAAAATTGGGGGCGCTTCTTTCTGGAAATCTCCTCATGTCTCTTTAAAATTAAATCTCTTTTAGAATTAACTGTTTGTATAACTAATTGCCATTCTAGTTCCCTGAAAACTTTGTAGCCTACACTTCTTATGGACCATACCAGAGGGCGTTTCTCTGTGGGCATATTTCTGTGCATGCGAGTTTCAATGTTTGTGTATATCTCAGTGGGCGTGTGTACATGTATTTGTCCAAATTTCTGTCTTTTTGTAACTCTTTACTTGTTTGAAATGCTTATTATATTTTATCCTTTTAAATTTTCCAGAATTCAGTCTTCCATCCCTCCATGTTTGGTAACACACTAGAAGATGTCATGGAGCTACAAAAGGACCGCTTCCCAGACCGACAGCTGCCTTGGATTGTGGTGGTCCTCGCAGAAGAAGTATTCAGATTAGGAGGCGAGAAAACAGAAGGAATATTCAGGTGAGAAACGCAATTAATTAGAGAATCAAAGATAGAATTTGTTGTTCTGTCTATCCATTACAATGTTAAATTGCATGGACCATCCAATATTTTGGGTTGATTCTGTCAAACGCTGCTGTTCAACATCATACAGCACATGACGGAATCAATTGTAATACCTGATTTGCATCCTTGGGAATTCTATATGAAACATCTACCATATTTTGAGTAGTGGATGCATTTGCATAATAATGTTATTGATACCAAATAAACAGACTTGTTGCATCAGGAATTGGCATAAAAATCATGGGCACAACATTAATTACAGAGCAGGCTAAATGCATAGAATAATAAGCTTTCTCCAAATGCACACTCTGAGGTTTGTTATCAGGAGTTTTTCAGAGTGACCCAAAAGGTCATCTAGAGGTAAATTTGCATAGAAATGCCCTATGACCACCAAATTTGGTCAAAAGGACCACTGACTTGAACACAGAACAAATTGGAGGTCAAAGGTCATGTAGAAGTCCTCCAGCTGGTCAAGAAAGCCAGGTAATCCCAAAAGCCGGGTGACTGCCTAGTTTTCAGTATTTGTACATTCAATAGTCGAGAAATTAAAAAATATTAGAAGTTTTTTTTATAAAAATAATGACATCATAAATTATGTCATTTTGTCACATGAGGATGTTACTACTTATTCTGATGTTAATGGATAAAGGAGACCCAAAGCTATACGCTGATACCAAAAACTATAATTTTATGTTTAAGTAGAAAAAATATTGTGGGTTGCAATTCCATTTGTAGGATGTGTTACAAAAAAATATTTAGACGACTAATAAAGGGAAAACAGACGGACTATAGATATGAGTATGATTCACTTGATAATCTGAACTGGAAGTGTCGGCAAGGTCCACAGTACTCGACATCAGAACCAGTTCCGGAAATACAGTCACATGCTTCACCATAAGGTGTATGGCCATGGTGGTTGCTTTGTGCAAATAGGGTACAGATCCATGGAAGGAAGGAAGGAAACAAAGACATAAATGGATTAATTCAGTGATTAGTTGATAACTTGGATGATTGATTGAGGTTATATGATAAAGTAAAGCAGTTATCAAAATGCCAAGTTTAGTAGCATTAGCTCTATATATTTGTATACTAAGGTAACGAAATATGGGTCGAGTGCTTTGTGTTTGTGGGAAAAAGGCACTCTATACAAGCGCCCCCACTGCTAGGTAGTAGGAGTATGTGCTGCCAGGAAGCCTGCAAGGTTTAAAGTAGATTTTTGTGGGCTGCCAGCATACCTGAAAGGCACACTTAATGTTTGGTTGTAAGCTGTATGCATGTATGATGTTTCTCTCATCAACATTTTGACAAAAAAGGCGTACCTTGACCAGAATGCAAAGTACAAATTTGAAGACACTCAGTATGTGGGTAGTGGTGAACACAAGTATTACCTATGCAAAGTATTGATGGTAACTGTGCATATTAATGACCTCATTTACATATATGTTCTAAATGGCGGCTCAAATAAGTTCTTTTAATGCAGTGAGTGCGAAAGCCGATAACTGCCAAAATCTACTTAAACTTTACCATTCAACTAACTCAGTTCGTAAAGGACCAGGGTTTTAAAAGTTACTTCTTCTTCAAGAGCAAGATTTGTGAGCTAAAAATTTCCAAGGTGAAACATCAGTATAATCTCCATTCGTTTAAATACCACTTGGCATTAGTGCTTCAATTTTGATAGTTATTTCCTAGGAGCTGGGAAACTTTTTACATCCGTTTATAGGACTAAATACTATCTATTTTCCTCTGTAAGGCAGTTTTCATTTCAATATTAAAGCAGAATGAAAAGAGCAAAATAGTCAATTCCACCTGTACATAATTGCTCAAGTACATCCAACCTCTTCTTTCGATTTCAGAGTTCCGGGTGACATAGATGAGGTCAACGCACTTAAGGTAAAATGCGACCAGTGGACGATGCCAGAGTGTAGCGACCCCAACGTTCCCGCCTCACTTCTCAAGCTTTGGTACCGAGACCTGTATGAACCTCTTATACCCATGGAATTCTACGATCAGTGTATCAGGGCGTGTAATGAGCGTGAAAAGGCACTAGAAGTCATCAGGTTACTACCAGATATGAATAGATTAGTGCTATGTCATTTCATCAAGTTTTTACAGGTAAGCTATGTAGCTTTTATTTATAGCTTAAAGTGACAGGAGGAGATTTTTTTTGAGGATACAAATTTTTCTTAAATTGCACTTGATCGGTTGTAGACTACCTACCGAGAACGTTTCGAAAGTTTATTGGACAAACAAGCACGAAAGAAAAACGCAAACCTTATTCACTTCAGGTGTGATCTAATACATTGGTATGCATTCCAAATCTGAAAAAAAACCTAAGTTCAAAAAAAATTTGAGGGTGCTTCTCTCTGGAAATGTCCTCATGTCTCTTTAAGGAAATCAACAAATCACAGTTGGAGACCAATATTTTTCCTTGTACATTAATGCTAAACACTATCTACCAACAGCCAGAAAAACCACATTACCACAGCACTGAGTAGAGAAAATGCACTAAATCCCACATGATGTGACTGTCATCAATCAAACACACACGGGCAGGAAATGGTTGGGCGGGCCAGGCCGACACTCGTAGCATGCCATAGGTCACCATGGGACTGCGTACGAGGGGCTCCCAGAATCGAATCCCCACAAAACATCCGACATTTCACGTACTCTCCCCCCCCTTCCTCCCAGGAAGGTGTTAGCTATTAGTACCCTAACCCTAATGCTCTGAGAGCTTTATTGGCTGACCACATCACTTTCTTAAATAATGTTCTACACTGGATTTACAAGAGTATACATTTTGAAACAACTGGCTGGGTATTTTATAGTGTCAACATTTAAAGCACCTGTCAGCAGCGGCAGAACGATCTTTAAAGTGGATGGGCCACTTGGCACTTCATTTGAGCAATATCCAGTACTTTGCTATCATTTTTGTGTGCAGCTATACAGTCATGCAAACCCCCCCCCCCCCACCCACCCCGGTTCTGGTACTGCTCGCGCCTTCCTTTTGGGTGTGCACATACTAGTGATATTTGCTTTGATCTGTGGCAGGTAAAAGCTGTTGTGTTTACTGTAGAAAAATCTTAATTTAATTGAATATAGCTGACGCTAGCTATGGGTATGTATAGTAGGCAAATACATTTTGTGATATTTGAGTTGTTGGTTTGCCTGCCAGCACAGCGCTGAAAATTTTGGTAAACAAAATGCAAAATGACGCCAGATGTTATCACATCTACAATAGTATCTGTATTTTAGACTAAATACAATTTTTAAAAATTCTAAGCGATCAAAAATGGGTACTTATTATTTGGAGAGAAACTATTAAAATAACCCTACTGGGGCTTGACTTCAATCTAAACCGTTTATGTTATGATTATAGATACTGCCAAAATCGAGGCAGTTTTACTGTGGGGCTGTACTAATGAATGACTAATTCAAAGATGAGTCAGGCATCCTAAATTGGCTTTAATGAGGCTGTTAAGGCCAAGATTTAATCAAATAAGGTCAGAGGACATGTGTCAGTGGCAACTTGCAAACCAGATTGGGAATATATGTGACGTGATCAAAATGAGT
Source organism: Ophioderma brevispina (assembly GCA_023653785.1). Taxonomy (NCBI): domain Eukaryota; kingdom Metazoa; phylum Echinodermata; class Ophiuroidea; order Amphilepidida; family Ophiodermatidae; genus Ophioderma; species Ophioderma brevispina. Next base: position 31,991 of record JAMKCH010000105.1, read on the forward strand.
CGGAAGTGTGGTATTTAATTCCTAGATATCTCCCAAATTATGTCAATGTTTTCCTGTGTAATGCCTTTGTTTTCTAGATATCTCAAATGTGAATTGCTTTTTAAGCAAAGGTCATACAAGCATGGTTTTCAGTGAAATAAAACTGATAATGAAGAGAGAATAGAAACATTGAAACAGAATTTTGATGTGAGCCAACTTTTATTTTGCTTGATTGGAACATGCTTTACAGGTTTGGGAAATTTGTTGCTGAGTGTAAATCATAGTAACAGCATGTGTCTTGACAAAAATAATCATTGCTTTAGTTGTTCATTTCTTACACACAAAGTGAAACAATTTTTACCCAGACTTTAAGCCCTTGCATTTGCACTATTCTGCAAAGGCTGTGCATTATACCAAGTACCCTGTGTATTTATGTAGTATAGTAGCCTTAAATTTTGCTATATTAGTTGACCCTGCACCATAGCCATAGGGAAAGTTTAAGCTGCCAAGTATTGGGATTTAACTCTCACTTTATCTTTCCTTGAGTCAGTGACTCTTGAAATGGTTCTTCAAGCAACTGCATCACCTGAAGAACCATTTCAAGAACCACTGACCAAAGACTTAGAGCTACTTGGCATAATAGCATGTTTGATGGAAATTTTTGACAAATGGCAGCTATTGCACTTATGACCTTTTTGCATTCACATGACCTAGTCCACAATCCAAGATTTGGAATTCCCCCACCATCCTCTAGGGAACTAACCACCAGATAAGTTTCAAATGTAACTATATTTTGAGTAATAATTTCTTGGCCATGCCACATGTGCGCGTTGCTTGTTGCGTAAACTGCGTCTGCATGCAACCCAGTGGCGTGCTGTTTTTGCGGGGGAGCGGGCATACCAAGTAACTTGGTCAAGAATTTATTACTTCAAAGGTACAGAAATGTTGATATATTCTGAGATCTTCCAATTTCTAATTTTCTCCTGTTCTCTCATTCACAGGTATTTGCAAAAGAGGAAAATGTGGCATCCACCAAGATGGACATAAACAATCTAGCCATGGTGATGGCTCCCAACTGTCTAAGATGCGCCTCCGAGAATCCTCAGATCATCTTTGAGAACACAAGAAAAGAGATGTCATTTGTCAGGTCACTTATTCAACACTTAGATACATCTGAACTGGATGGGGTCATCTAGAAAATGGACTCATGTTGCAAAAGTACCCGAGGAACTTGAGGAAACATGGATGTTGTTGGACAAATTGCTCTTGGATCAGGGCGCTTAGCAACGACAGCCTTTCTGAGAAATCCTATGTATTCCACACATCCTAAGACTACGGTTGTTTTTCTGATAACCAAGTGGACGGTCATCATTCTGTCGCTTGCATAGTCAAGATGGTGCAGCAACCAAAATTGTTTTTGTTTCGGTGAAACAAAATAATTATCGTACCAATACGGTCCAAGATAAGGATGCATTTCTTGTGCTTATCAGGGTTCATCTATTCAAGAGTTTTGGAAGATGATATGAGTTCACACTGTGCAGAAGCGAACAAAGGAAACAAAAAACTTTATACTGTAAAAATTGTGGACCTGTAGTTTCTGGAAGAAGAGTAACTGATTAAAACAGTAGGACTTACCTTGAACCTAAGTGCAAGTCTGCGAACAAGTCTAAGTGACACAAAGTTTAACATTATCGTCCATTTTGTTCACCGAGGAGAATTTTTCCAGGCCTCCTTTGTGAGCTATGTTGATAAACACATAGGCATTTATGAGAAACTTCCTAACAGGGGCCTGGAAAGAACTCTTTCCATCCCATTATATCCACAGGGTCTATATGCATATAGGTTGCCGTGAAAGCATTATATTTAATCAAATGATATGAAAGTGGAACTTAATATTTTGTATTTAAAACCTCAATCAGATAATACTTATTTGCACATCTGTGCGTCACATGTAACCAACCAAATCATTGTGAAGAATTTCCAAAGTAAAGTCGCGCTGTCCAGTCTTGACAGCTGTATGCATTGTATGTGAATGCATCTCAAAATGTTTTGTGTGTAAGCCATTCATCACCTGACAAGAATCATCTTGACCATATGGAAATCATAAAGGTCGGTATTCACAAAAGAACTTAGTCCTGGCTTAACTCTTAGTCCAGGACTAAGTCCATCTAGAAAGACCCTTTAATTTAAAAAAAAACAGAATATGAAAGAAAAACAATTTGAAATGGGTAAGTTCTCAGCTTTGAGTGTCTACCTGTACTTTCTCTTTGTATTTTCAGCAGAAAAGGCTACTATAGGAAAGAAGATGAATTTTTAAAGGTCCTTCTAGTAGGACTTACTCCTGGACTAAAAGTTAAGCCAGGATTAAATTCTTTGTGAATACTGGCCATAGTATCTATTGTGTGTTGAACATGTCCAAAAGTAGATTATGTGTGTGTGCATCATGTTCTGTGCCAATTTACAAAGAATATCCAAATAAGGAGAAAACTTATACAATCTCTTGGAAAGTATACTGAGAACACTTTTAAAAAGTCATAAGATTATATATAGTTAATTCCCAAAATGGGCATGAGTTGGTTCAACCAAAGCAAATATAATTTCTTTTTCCTAGTATATAAATATCTACATATTTGTACCCATTTTGGAATCCAATTCAAACTTTGTGTGATTGGTATAATCATATATACTTCGGTCAGCTCTGTCATAACAATTTTTATTTCTTGGGGATAGATTAACAAGTCTATAGATGTTTGATTCTACAAGGCCAATGATATATGGGCTTGTTGCATAATGTGTATAGTATCATAACACGCTTGTTCAGTTAGTCGCAACATCTTCAACTTAAAGGTGCATTTCGTGATTCCAGCACCTTCTGTTTTATTCATTGATCACTAGATATCCTTGAGAAAAGCTTATTCTCAAAATTTGAGCTGATCCCGATTTTACGGCTTTGTGTTATGAGCAATTACTCGTTTCCCACGATCCCATAGGCTACTGTGCTGTAATTTCTGTCCGTTTACGGACAGAAAATACAAAATTGCGAATTTCTTACAGCTGCGACTGAATTTGCACGTAAGATTGGGCACACGTGGATTACTAAGGCTACCGGTTCAGATGATATAAAAATCTCAACATTTTTTAGGTAAGTCGGGGGACGAGGCTGAGGATCACGAAATGCCCCTTTAAAAGGCAGCAAATATGTATGCCGAAGTGGTTGCTCTACGGAGGATATAAAAAATACTGCACATGAACATTTTTGAGACAATATACCTTTTGACTGTTGCAAAGTGTCTTGGGTAAGAGAAGTACAAGACCTTGTGCTATTTGCATTGAACTAAAGCAATGCTGTAGTGTGTTCAATGGAAGATGAAACATGACCTACCTTCTTTTCCATAGCTAGCAATGTGCGGAACCAGAGGGTGTTTTAACTCAATCCCACAATACATTGCAATGTGCCTATACTTTACTAAACACATGTCAGTACTTAGGGATAAAAAGTGTTCAAGAAGTTTTAAGGACACAAGACATTTCATGATCATGCTAAAACTAAGTACTAGCACCTTGTGGGCTAAATGAGTGTAAAAGTCAGGGTTTTCATGTGTTAAGAATAGGATTTTTGTGGGATCACATGGCCTTAATGAAGTGAAATTTCCCAAACTGGTGCATTGTGGGATTGACTCAATACACCTTCTGGTTCAGAACTGTCAAAGATGAGGTTCAGTTATGTAGTAAATTAACAATATACAAATATATTGCCATAGAGGCTCTAATTAAAAATATGAGCCCGAGGGGGTATCAAATTACTATTTTCCTGAGGGGTGCAGCCCCAAGGGAAAATAGAGCCTGCTTGATGTCACCAATGGACCATAGTTTTAACCCAGAGGCTTGAATAAAAGCAGTATATATTTATTTTATATAGACAACCTTTAAACAACAGTGAGGTTCAGAACATCAAGTACTATTTACGTCCGTAAATGGTACCTCTCGCTGCCAAAGGATGAATGATTTGCAGCATAATTGTTACACTTTGCTCAAAATTTGTGGAAAATGAACAAAATTTTCAGGCAATTGTTCAAAATTTTACAAAAAAAAAGGTTGGTTCTGTGCAAGCAACTCCCAAGACCTCAGTAAGTGTTCCACCAGGGAGTATGGAATTCAAATGGAAAAGCCCTTTGGATAAATACATTTGAAATACACACCCCTCTGTAGATTTAGGTGATGTTCCACAAAACGTATGTTCAGTTTTTTTTCTTGAATCGGGTGCTATTTAAAGGTACTATCAGTGATTTGCTAAATCAAAAAATTGAAAAAATCAGATTTTTGCATGTCTGTAACAAGTACAGGTATCCTAACATACCCTGCAAATGATAAGACCAAAAGCCACCTAAGTAATAAGGACAAAATCAGATATTTTATGTCATTACTGTCCGTACCGACACTTACTACAACAACGTGTAATTGAATAGGAGATTAATATCTTTGAACACAGCCTTTTCTTCCTTTTCTGGCACTTCTTCAGTTGGAAAAAAACTTAAGGGACTTTACAGACTTATATTCAGGTTTAATGTATTTCTGCAGATTTCAATTTTTTGAATCTTCCGAGTGAATAACTGATAGTGAACCTGTACAACGAATATATACAATATACTCTTTACAATAATTATGCCCACAATTGAGTTTTTAATCGAAAAACAGAATTATATAACCAATAGTGAATAAAACCATCCAGTTGACTAGCCGCTATTTAAAATTTGCGCTAGTGTATAACGCGTTATGCAATACGCCGTGTCAGTCACCTTGACCAAGGCCCAAAACCCCTCAAAACTACGGATTCAAACTCCCGAATAACTAGACAAGAACACTGTGAACGTGATTCCATTGTAACAAAAGTATTTATTGAATTGTGTGTCTAATCAATCTCAATCACCACAATTGTATCAATAATCAAAGATTATCTATAAACAGTTGTTAATTAGGAACGACTCAAACTTACTACCTGGGTGTCCGCGACGCGGGCTGCAGTAAGATTACCATAAAGATGTAGAACTTGCAAAGAGTCCGGGCGAATATTCCAGAGCAAAAATTCAATTCCCACTAGTGGGACCTTGTCCACGGACGAATTGTCCTTACTGAAGAAACCAGCTCCTAATGACTTCCGATGCCCGGAGGTCGACTAAATAATAAAGTCCAAAAGTGCTGTAGCTTTTACCCTTGGATAACTCAGAGGCCACGGAATACACAACCGAACGGCTACACAGTCGGACGGAACTACTGGAGCTGAGACTACTCTGACAATTCCACTTCCTGAAGACAGTGTATAACTATACTGAAATTCGTCAACCTAGATGTCACTATCCTTGGAAACTCCTGCTACTAAACTTGGACACGATGGTATGAAAACTCTCCTTGGAGTAATGATTGTTGTGATACTCTGCTATAACTTGGGGGCAAGATGTTATAAAAACTCTCCTTGGAGTAATGCTGTTGTGATACTCTCTAATAACCGGGAGCAACGATGGTATGAAAACTCTGCCTCATCTTCTCTCCAGGGCTTTATTATCCTCTTCAAACAATTCTTGAAGGATCTAGTCCTCTCTATATGAGTCCCTGTTCTAAAAATAGTCCATTAGGTCATGAGTCTGGAATGCCTCTACCATTCCACATTTACTGTATAGATTTAGGATCTCCTAGCAACTACTCACTGACTGTGTAATAATACAGCAGTGCGCCACCTATGGTCAAGCTCCTACCACCATGGGTTGATCTCCTAGACTCCAGAACTTTCTATTGAATCACTAAGGTTCTAGACGCTTCTCCGGTGTTCTGTTTTCTTCTGAGTCCTTCGTTTCATTCTATGGCTTCACACACACCAGTATGCACCTAAATCCAGGTATATTTTTATATTATATTACTTAGATAATTTATAATATTTTATGTGCTAATGTATGACTTAATCTTGCTCAGAGTGAAATAAACAATTGCTAATTCTGGGGCTGTAACCACTGGCACGTTGCGTCTTAACGTTGCCAATGGAAAATATAATGAAAGCGTCACGATGTTGAAGTGTATTACACTAACTGTGTCCATCCGTATCGGCACCACGCATATACATATCCCATATACACTAGCACAAATTTCAAATACGCATGGTGAGACAAAATGTTTTGAATTAAATTTTTTGGTTCGTATAATTTCCCATTTCCATGACCACACGATATGTTCAATAGTTATTTTTATACAATATATTGTATAAATAATTCTTAGTACAGGTTCTCCTTTAAAAATTAAGCAAAAACTAGTGGGCTCACGTATGTTATTTAACCAGAAATGTAATATATGACAACCTATTTGCATGCACTCAATAATTTGTGTGTGGTAATTTAAGGTGACAATACTTTTTGGGCAATTGAAAATATTATGGTATTATCACCTCATTTACATCATTCTGTGTCATTGTGTGTTACATTTGGGTTGTGTGTACGCCGAGAACGAACAATAACTGGTTGGTTTTACTAATGTTTCATCCTCTCAATCTAATTTATCAACAACCTAAAAATCTTGCAACTAATAAACCTCACTTATACCTTACATGTGGATTTGATCTATTGTATTTTACGCTTCCTGTATTTTTCAAAATGAAAAAAAAAACAAATCAATGGACCAATTGGTTTATTGTAGAGAAGGTAATAAGTTTTCTGCACACAATGCATTTTCGTCCAATACAGTTTGTTTTACACTGGTTTTCACATGATTTATAGTGACAACATACTTAAATTAGCAATTGGGATGAGTTCTGTTCTTTAAGTACTTTTGTCACTATAATTAATGTTACAACCAGTGCAAAAAATGGATTGGAAGAAGTGCATTGTGGGAAAGAACACTATACCTCTTGGTTTATTCTGTCGTGCCCGATGACCGAATAAAGTGTGTAATCAAACAGGTGCAAGGAGTGTGTTTTGTTTGGTTTCTTTATGAAATACAAGAAGCCTGTAGATTCCAGTATTTATATTTTACAACAATGATTTTTGATATTTTATTACTATTATTGGGCTTTACAAGGCCTTTCAATTATGTAAATAGAAAGTTTGTTTTTTACTTATTGCCAATACTTCAAAGTGATACCAATGGGACCTACTTAAAGAGTTTCTGCTTCCTGGTTACACCTGAAATTTCAAATATTCTTGGGTGAGGTGGGTTTTTATACCTTTTTATTATTTGCCTTTAAAATGCATTAGTTTGATACGTTCATTTCCATCCCCTTGTATAGTGGAATATTTTCACAGGGTTCGAGTTTGATGGTTTTCATTGTACTGAATGCTTTACGTTTATGTTTTTCATTTATGGTACGGCCAGCCGTGCTACCAAATGGGTGTAAAATATTTTGGTGGGCTTTACTTTGCTGGTCATGCAAAGCACAAACATGGAAAAAAAATAACCCACTATGCAGAAGTGTGTTCCAAAAAAAGGGCTATATTGGTCAGAAGCAAGGCTGGGTTAAAGGGGCATTTCGTGATCCATAACCTCGTCGCCCGACTAACCTAAAAAAAGGTTGAGATTTTATCTCATCTGAACCATTATCCTTAGTAATCCACGTGTACCTAATCTTACATGCAAATTTGGTCGTATCTGTAAGAAATTTGCAATTTTGTATTTTCTGTCCGTAAACAAACATAAATTACAGCACAGTGGCCTATGGGACCGTGGGGGGAAAAGCAATTGCTCATAACACAAAACTGCAAGGTCTGGATCAACTAAAATTTTGTGAATAAGTTTTTCGCAAGGATATCTAGTGAATAAGAATAAAACAGAAGGTACTGAAATCACGAAATGTACCCTTTAAGCACTGTGAAAAAGATTTTAAATTAATACATAACACAATTTGAATTCAAACTGATCCTATTGTGACCAAAGTTTGTCATGGACCATCAGAGTTTGTTGCAATTTTGTGGCAAATGTTTACATCACTTAACTGCATCAACAAAACTCTACTAGGGTTCTCTTTTAAAGTTTACATCACTTAGTGAAATCAGTGGATAGGATGACAGAAATGTAAGCCCTAACTGCATCAACAAAACTCTACTAGGGTTATCTTTTAAAGTTGTCTTTTTCATTCTACAAAATATGGAGCAGGAGTAAATATTAAGGTAAGCCCCATGACCAATCATAGCCACCTTTGTGGGACACATTTGAATTAAACAGGGTCCAAATAAGCTGACCTTTCTTATATTGGTGTTTGTTATCGGTTTTTATGTTTATTTGTTCCCTTCCAAACAGTACAAAATTCAAGCAATACTTGTCCGGGGGAGCTTCAACATAGTTTAGAGAGAAATGAGGACAGGGTCCCACAGTTAGACCAATGCAGTCTCGTTCCATTGGTTTAGACTGATGCTCAGTCTTGCTTTGACAATTGATATGGATTATGCTTTATCTGCCAAGCAGAGAACTGTGTTGACTCACAGATGAAGCATTATCTAGGCAAGCACGGTGCACAGGAGTGTAGTGGGAGGCACCGGGCCTTCATGACTTCTCATTGGAGGGTGCCACCATTGGCCATTTTCTGCAATTGTTCACATTTTGACTTTCCAGATTGAGGTTGACTTTGATTGACGACTACCTGTTCTGCCTCTGCTAGCGCAATCAATACATGTACAAACATGCATGGTCATCTTGAGTTTTAAAGGTTGGACTAAGTACAGATTATGCCATAAGGGACAAGCCAAAATCATTAGAAATATCTCTTAAATCCAAAAACAAAGCCTCCTTCAAGGCTACCTCCCCCCTGAACGCCCCCACGATTCTTCTCATTTGCACATGGTTCTAACGAAAGGGACGCAGTGAAATTGACAGGGCATAATTGACAATTTGATATGTTGAAGTCACCCTTTTGGGTATTTCACATGGGCAATGCTAATATGAGCGTAGCTTATTCCGTCATCAATTTGGGGGGGGGGAAAGGGGGGTAATGGTTCACATAAAATAAATTATAAACTGCATTGCACAAGACTGTACTGTTTACCCATTATGAAGACAACCTCTATCAACACTACATTGTAAATGTGCATCTCTCATTACACTGCTAAAGGAACCAACCATAACCATAATGAAGTCTTGCAAAGAAATAGTCTTGTGAACCAAATCGTTGATGATGCTTTGGTGTAATAATAAAATTGGAGTTACCCCACCTAACATCAACGTTGTTAAAAAGTATTAGCATGAAAGTGCAATTGTGTTGGTAATAACTGATTATATAGTTAAGCTTTAAGACTCAACACCAAAAACAAAATCGTACCTGGAATTTCAGTTGTGTATACTACAACCTTAATCAGCAGAATGATCCAGTCAGTGATGAGTAGTGTAACCTAGTCACATTTCTACCTCTCCGTAGTAAATAGTTGAGTTGATATCACATCTTCACATGGATAGCGGGTCTGACGTCGACGAGCATCACAACAGGAAGTTACTTTTTTACCTATACAATATGGCGGGAAAAAAATCATACACCGGTCAAACCATAGAACATATGTGTGAATATATGCCCCAGCAGGGGTTGCTTGTTTCCACCATACTTGTATAGGTCAAAAACCAACGTCCTGTGTGACACTCGGCGGACCATTTAACTGTGCGGCAGCCCGCTGCCGGATATCCATGTGTAGAGGTTAGTGGTGGATAAAGCCTCACGACCTTTGGTTCGTTCTCCCCCTTCATGTTTACTCATCTTGGGCACTAGTAGGTCAACTATAGGGACAGACCCTTAGTGCGAATGCGCATTACATGTATAAATAAGCCAAAAATTCTTAGTCTTTCTTAGCGGGTCCACAGGTCATTGGCTGTGGTGGCGCACGATTTATTCAACTGAGTATGCTAATCCGGGGCCGTGTGTACCCATGATACGGACGCTCCCTAACTGGCCCGATTTAACTTTACAGTGCAACCGATTACTTCTTTCTGCACAGCTTCAATTATTTTGCAAGGCTTCAATTAACTGGTCTCCATTTGAATAATAATTACACCAGATTCCTTGGTAACGGGATATTTTGTATCAGATATACGTATCTCATGTACAGGAGCGTCTAATTGCTTATCAACTGTACACTACTGTAAAATGAGTAGGCGAGTTGTTAAAGGAAATTAAAATTACATGTGAAATGAATTTTATTGGTGGCATTTGCTTTGAGTATGGACAGTACAATAAATATACATGGAATATTCCTAAAGTTCTAGAACAAAAATGCAAAATCATGAAAATCATTCATATATTTAATACGGTGGTCTGCCTGTGTGGTCTAACCGTCGTCTATTTTCTCGCGAGACCAAGGTCGCACATTCCTGAACTTTGTGGGTGGTGCCCCTTGGACCGAACGAAGACCGGACTTTGGTATTGGTTTAGTGGATCAAAGGTCATCGGGTCATTCAAGGTCAAAGGATGTCAAATGGGGTAAACATCGGTGTATGGACATGAATTGGAAGGGAGGGTGGATTGTTGATGCCCCAAAAAATTTTAAAGTCACGACAAAGGTCATCGGGTCATTCAAGCCAGGTGATTGCGCAACAAGTGATGATTGTGCAAGCAGGTGATTGCGAACTGGGGACCGCCCCTAGTAAAAACAATATTGTCATCCAAATGTATATCATATAGAAAATGAAACACACAATCATATTCAATAGCTTTCATAATCAAATTATCATAACCCAAGGATAACCAAGATGTGGTGAATCGTGCGATTGATTGAGCCATAAAGCCTATACGCTATGGTAACAACCTAAACATGTAGGAACTAATCTTCTCAAGTGATAAACACAGTTGTTACAAGAGGTTATAAATAGAAAAATATGAAGTAGATTCAACACACATAGAGACATGACACCAATTTTATTACTAAAAACAATGACTGTAGGCCTACTGGTTCAGTGAGAAAAAGCAGAAACAGGGCATAGTTTGCTGAACTCTTGTGCCATGAAAACCAAAATTAATTAAATAAACAATACCCAGAAAGAAAACAATAATCCATTAATGCACCTATCAAATTTGATTTGAGCCCATCCCATCCTTTCATGAGTGTAATCTAACAGAAAATACCTGGGAAAACTTGTTGTTGCCATAATTTGCTTTGGTTACCGTTTAGATAATTTGCTTTTTGTCCAATTACCACTTCATCAATAACATTCTAAAAACACTCCCCATTTTAATACGAACGATACCCCAAGGGTGTATTCAAACCACTTGAGTAGTAAAATCTCAATTCCTTGGCAAGTTCAGTAGCTTTTTCATCACACAATAGTCGTGTGCACAAGGAGGCTGAAAACTACGGGTCAGTTCAAACTATGGAGAGTGTCGGATCGGGAGGTTGGCCGTGTGGACGCATGCGGCAGGTTAAACTCCGGAGTTTTATCAGGTTCTACTACCCTTTAATCCGCTTGAACTTCTTCTCCGACTTGCAGCACTATGTTGTCCATCTATTTTCTTCTCTGCGACTTCACTTTCTTCTTTCCTTCTCCTCTTCCTCCTTTACCACCCTTTCCCCTCCGTTTTTTCTCTCCCCAACTTTTCTTCTTTACCTTTTCTGTTCCTTTGTCATGTCTTATCTTTGTTTTTTTCTTTCTTTCTTCGGGGGGGTTTTATTCCCCCAAAGAACTAGGGGAGGGCAACTCAAACTCCAATAACATCCGGGGGTTTTGAAGTGTCGTGCCGTGTGGACAGCGTCGGGGAGGATAGTGAGCGGAGGTGACCTCACAGGTCATTTTTGACCACAATTCCTGTGTTTGAAATCACGCGCGAAAGTGACACAGGCTTCCGGTATGGTGACTTCCGTCTACACTCAGAAATGCGAAGCGGAGGAGGAATGGTCAGGGGGATGATTTCGAGTTTCGACCATAGTGGGGCACGTTAATTTGGAAGGTGTAAATGTAAAATAATTGATTTAATTTTCACCTCTGGAGTTTCAAACCTTGGAGTTGGTACCGTGTGAACATGGCTAATGTATTGAGAAAAAATGTACCCCTGGTTTGTGAGTATGATATATGATACCCAGATTAAACAAGGTCAGTTCATTTCATTGTAGTACACTACACACCACTGAATATGGTCCTTGGTGGCTGAGCATATTGTAAACTCGTAGTGAAGGGAACTCGAAACTTTTACCCAAGGTTAGTCCTAACTGTTTTCTTTCAACATCCTCTGAAGGGTGATGACAATGAGTGAGAAAAATTCCTTATGGATGGCTGTTGTGACCCATAATGAGGAATTCTCTCACCTATAAGTCCCACTTACATCCCACGTACGAGGAAAGCTAAAAGGTCTGTTCGTAAAGGACCAAAGGTCCGTTTATACTTCTACTGCAATGCATTGCAGGGCTGATGCACTGCTGATATATCAATTACTTTCTGCTGCAATTTGAACTTAACTTTGTTGCAGTACTGAATTGCAGTATGGGCAGAGACTGTATCAAGGCAATGCAACGCACTGCACTGCAGCGCAGTGGAAGTCTAAATAGACCATAACCATGGAAGAAATCTGGATCTAAAGAGTCTACCTTGGAGAATACCAGGTACAATGGTGAGCTAAGTGGAATTGAATAAAAAGGCGCCCAGGGAGGTGTACGCGGCCATCTACAATATCGCGAAGGTTATTGTAAACATTGCCGTTGTCAATTTGCCATCATTAGGTGTCCCAAACTATTGTATATCTAAACAAGTTTCATTTTGCACACATAAAAATTTAGTGTAAATATCTTTGAAATATGCAGAGCTGCCAACCCTCCCTGATTTTCAGGGAGGCTCCATGAATTATGATTGTTTGAACATATACAAACAAATATGACAACCTCCCTGATTCAGAAGGTTTTGCTCCAATTAGGTACATTAATTCTTTAAAACTCCCTTGAATTTTCTATGTGAAACCTCCTGATGCTGAATGTACATGTTGGCAGCTCTGAATATGCCATATATTGTTTATTGACCTTGATAATTGACAAGTAAAACAAAAATTAAATGTGAAAATGACCGCTAGTGATATTGTGATGAAAGGATTGAGCTGCAAAAAAATCGTTTTTTCTCATACTTGTCTTGTGGATTTCATGGGAAATAAGCTTGTGACAACTTTGTGGGGACTGCATGGGTTGGGAGGTGAAGTTCTATTTGATGGTGCATACCATTACTAACATCCCTGGTAGTCATTTAAATTTCCAATGATGTATGAGATAAATTTGGTGTAAAGAAAAACATGATATACATAAAACAAACTCTAAAAAAAACAAGAACAGCTCAGAATGTCAGGGAAACTAGACATTTATGAAAGTAACTCAAATGGTTTAAGACTTGAGGGTAAGGTATACTTATCCAGAAATAAATTAAAGAAGAAAAACAAAACTTAAACAAAAGGGAATGGTGCTATTTACTGTATTGTTATAAATATTGATGTGTACTGTATAACTTATACCTTCACTTGTTTTTCCAGTATTGTAAAAAGTTCTTAGCTGTGAGAATAGCTTAAGAAAAGCAACAACATAACTGGATGCTGGCCAGTTCAATAAAATCATAGTAATATTAAGAATAAAAATATAATGTATGTACTGTTATATGTAAGGGCATTAATTTACCACTCACTCTACACCGTGTATTAATTCAGCCATATGTAATTTAACTCTTTCCATGCTGTATGTTGGTAAAATTAGGGGGAGTTCTATGGTTAGGGAGGGGGAAGGTAGGGGTTTATAGGTTTAACTAAATGAAGTGGGGTTGTTTTGCTACTTGGGTTTTATTTTATTCGCCACACATGAGAACCTTTTTTCACTGAACTTGTTACCATAATAATGTCCCTGACATTTTAAGGCATTTGTTTTGCCATACTCACCATTTTTTTGGAATCCCCAATGCATTCTGTGGTTGGTGAATTAATATCCGTTTCACAGTCTCTTACATCAAACTCATAAGCAATGCTCCAAAAGTCTGTTTTGCAGCATTCCCAAATAAAAGTTTTGTGTAAAATGAGACTTGTAGACCGTCATAATATCATAATCTGTCAATTTCAAGTATTTCCTAGTGAACTTCCCGAATGGTCTGCCACCAAGTCCCCCTACATATAGCCTTATTTTTCTTTCTAGTAATGTCACAATTTTCATCTTTTTATTATATCATTATAATTTGCCATTGTGTGTAGGAACAATAACTTGCCTTCCAGTGCAAATTCTGGGTGCTATATTTAAATGTTCTCACGAACTATGTTTCAACTGCACAATTCGCCTTCCTGACATAGGTTTTTTATGAGTTGGTGTTTTATGTATGTAAAGTTCACATACCTAAACAGACTAGCAGTAGTTTGTAGTCCAATTATTTATCATTTTCTAACTTAAAGTAGGGCAAGGGGTAAGGAGCCTGGTTCTGAAACAATTTTTAATTTCAAGCTGCTATTTTTTTAAATCCCCTGATGAAAGGAAGTCTAACATTAATATATTTTTTTTTGTGTGTTCTTAATCACATTTTCTGTTTGATTCTCAAAAATATAAACAGTGAAAATATCCTCTTATATATTACTACTAATATGTTCGGCACTACATAAGCATTTTCCTCCGTCGTTCCACATTCACACAGATATGTGTGTGTGGTGTGTGTCATTCCGGCCACCAGTGTAAAATGTCTTGAAATGGAGGAAAATGTATTGTGTTACTGCTGGTTTTGAATAACCCATGTGAATGCAGCGGGCCATTCTTTCTTCGGTCCACTTTAATGACGTAAAACCGGCAATTTTTTACTTGTAACCTAATGCTGTTTTGTCAACGGAACCCACTGGTTATTACTTCTTTTTTACTTGTATTAATAACCTTCATACAAAACCTAACCAAATTTTTTTCCATCTTTGCTAGATTGGTTATTTTGTCATAAGCGACAAAATTAGGTTTGGTCGCATGTTTGTGACCTCTAATGGTCCACACAATGTGACCAAACTTAATTTTTCCTTTCCCCCCGATGACAAAATGAACCACACAGTGAAAGTGGAAACGTTTTTTTGGTTAGGTTGGACTGCATGTTTTAATAATGTAAATTAATCACAGATTGGTTACGTTTGCAACACAGCATTAGGTTGCCAAGTTAAAATTTATCGGTTTTAGGTTACAAACATGACCCGAAGAATGGCCCGTGCTCATGAAGTGAGCATTGCTCCAAGTCCATCGTGTATAGCCGTTAAGAGTTATCTGGCAATTGCATAATAATAAAATAAGCTTGTTTTTTGTGAAATACATAATCACAACCGTTTTGTGTCTTTGGTGTAGAGAGCAAGGCGTTTTAAGTCATTTACAACAATCTAAGAACTAGATAATTTCTATCAATAAATCATATGTTTTTATGCATATTATGATAGAAATTGCTATATTTTGGCTTTAACAAGTCCTGGTAAAAACCAGAGGGTGTTTTTAAATCAATCCCACAATGCTTGGCACTAGTGGCCTATACTTAATGTAATGTAATGTGTACAAGAACCCATGTCAGTACTTTGGGTTAAAAGGTGTTAAATGTTGAAAGAACAAGAGGAAATTTCGTAATCATGCAAAAAATTCCCAAATACTAGCACCTAATGGCCTTAAATGAGTGTTAAGGAAAGGATTTTTGTGGGATCACATGACCTGATTGAGGTAAAATTTCAAAATTGGTGCATTGTGTGATATGACTTCTCATACACCCTCTTGGTAAAAACCCTAGGTTTAACTGTAAAATACAGATCATTAGATAAAAAAAATCATACTACTACCTACTCTCCATTAATTTAAATAATAATAACATACCAACAAAACCTTCATTTTCCAAGAACTTCATGGTTGTTAGATGTTTTTAAAAAAATAACAGACTAAAATAATCTCTTCTACATACAACAGGACACAAACGGAGGCATAGCACGTCATAATTACATACACATGCCTCATGATGATAGTGACTGCAAAAAAAACTCCTATGTATTAAAGTATGGCAAAGATGAATAACCTGGATTGTCTCTTCCCAATCGTGTAACATATGTTCTTCAATTCATGTCGCTAAGGCATAATGTATAAAAGGATCACATTTATGATAAAAACCTGCCCCGTACAATATGAAGGCTTATTTTTAATTATTTAACTAATATCGCACAAACAAAAGGTTCCCAATTGATCGTTTGGAGTAATTTTATAAGAGAAACTTTAGTTTAATTTAAGAAGCCGGGTTAATATTTCAGCAAAGGACATTCATCCCCCGGGGCTTGTTAATCATAGTTTTTGTAGCGATATAGCAAGGTTTCAGACAGAAAGATACAATATACTTTTGGGAAGTTTTTTTTTAATCCCAAACCCGAAGCAATGGTCTATTAATGTGGCATGACAAAGCTTAGCAGATAGCCTAAGCAAGTTATTTTCTCGACTGCCTGGGCTTGGGATATTCTTTGAGCCAGCTGTTCAGTTCGATGGCAGCATGGAATGTGCTTACTACAAAATAAATGTCCCGACATTTATATAGCGCCTTTCACAATGTATCAAGCGCTTTACAATTATCCCATTCCGCTGCCAACACTAGAATATGTCAGCTGCCTTACAAATGCCCAAAGGGCATACTCAACCTTTGGCGGGGGGCGCTCAATGGACAATATTCCTAACAGCTCCCCATTTTGCACCTGGGTGAAGAGAGGCAATCGAGGTAAGTGCCTTGCCCAAGTGCACAACACATTGGCCTCAGCGGGACTCGAACCCAGGACCTGAGTCCTGGACATGAGGCGGTCGTTGTATCCATCCACTGGACCACATGTGCCCCTAATATAAGTAAAAGGCCAACATTCAAATTCCAATCTCTTGTACAAAGGGCATGTAGCCCCTGTATCCAGGCAGTCTAGAATCTAACTCTGTTCCCATATTTGGTGGAGTCCCAGCTGGCAATGTATACTGCCAATCCTCACCCAACAAGTCTGGGTTGTAGTTAGATATGGCCCGTCTCCTGATTGGTTTGAAAATTTTCTCACGATTTTGAGTAAAACAAATCAACCGACTGGTAGAGCTATTTCCATAATCCTGATTGTCTTGATGAGATGTCCTTTGTACTGAAAACCTTCACAGAAATTCTTTCAAAAGGTTTTTAAGCTGTATTAAGTGGGGCATTTAGTAAGTTTCTTTAGCCCTCCTGCAGATCCGTGAACCTTGATCAATGAATAGGCCCTCCCGTGAACCTTGATGAATGAACTGCACGTTGGTTAACAATTAGCCAATTGGGGCATACTAATAATAGCCGACTAATCGGTGATCAACCTGAAATGAAATTCACCAGCACCTTGCGCAGGATATCCGATTGCTAGGACCGAGACTGAAACCAACTCATGTCACGTTCCACTCGTTTTGTCATGCCACAATCACGCATTTAATAAACGGGACCCAAACATTTTCATAACTTGATGATGTAAATTTTTTTACTGTGTTTTGAACATTACCTGTTATTTGCAATTAATAATACTTAACTTGATAGCTATTTTAAAAAATGTAACCATTAATTGAAAGGACCCCTTTGAGTGGTCCATTTTGGCAGAGTTCAATGACCTTCTTCAAAGTTCTACTGTTAAATAAATTCTCTGTATTTTTGGCCTAGGGCTTTTGTTAGTGTTAGAACCATAATTTTTAGATTTTTTTTTTTAAAGAATTTTAAAAGGGGGTAACATATGGAACTCTTTCCTTCCTCCATTTCATTGTAATGCTTACTGGTGATAGTCAAAAATAGAATTTTTATTTTATTCCTGAAAAAAAAATCCTCAAAACGCCTGTACAATCTTTTAACAGTTTAAGTGTATAACGGTCGAGGCTCATATGGAACCCCATCTACCATTTTGCCAAAACACTTGGTCATTGATGGGTACATTAACAGGAAAGAAATTAAAATCAGTTGAACCCCATTTTTGTGTTTCGCACAAAATTCTCCCTTCCCAGTAAAATGGAAAACCACTTTCCCTTATGTTGCTCATAATAGGATACATAAATCCATTTACATTGCTGAAATAAAATTTTTTAAAAGTTAACTATAAGCATATTTAAGAGGCAAAACTAGCTCTGAATAGTGCCACCAAAGTGACTTATTCTTTCCCCTTGGCCGATTTATTTGTTTCCACCAAAATATGCACACGATAAAATTAGGCAATTACCTAAATAAAATTTTTGGGCAAATAATTTAGCAAAAACATGGTGCTGTGAAAACAAACTATGTTGTTGTCCATGTGGACTCCATCCACTTAAGGTTTAAAATATATGCCCAACATGTTGACAAAGATGTGCGAACATGGTACGTGCGATCAAGTAACCATGTAGGTACTCCTACAACCGCACATGACAGCGTAGTGGCTAGATGTATCCATACGAGCCTAGATTTTCCGTCTACTTGGCATAGGCCATATATCTACTGGCCTGGTACCTATCATACATCACAACATCCACCCAAAAGTTTGACTTGCTTTTTCAAGTGCACTTAAAGCACACAGCAAAAACTCGATGTGTAGTACCTCCATTTGAGGAAAAACCTAAACTTTTATACAGAATGTAGTTGTCGCATGTATTTACTTTATATTGAGCCAGTTGTGGATTGACTTGCTACTCTGTGACAATTTGGCACAAAACCGTGCCCGTGTTCCGTGCTGTCAATTTTGCTGATTAGTTGTAATCAGCTTGATAAGGCTTATTATGTTCGACCAAACGAAACAGGCTCAGTGCACCATTGGATTACACGCTTATTCTGTTATAATTACATTTTATACTATGACGGAATAAAACGTGTAATTTCAATGGGTGTGCACTGAAGCCGGTTTCGTTTGTGAATATATAAGCCCTTGATAAAGACGTGGCGAATTGACAGTGCTCCAGGAGTATCCAACTATACTCGATTCATCTGATTGGTGACCCCGTACCATTCTTGCGGAGGTGAAAAATTCAATGGACTTCTGTTAATCATGTTATTGTGAGCAATGTTAAGGCCTGAAATACACTATAGTGCATTTCCATACATGAATGAAATTGTATTTAGTGGCAGGTGAGTGAGTTAAATGACCGGAGTGTCCTCCAAGATAATCCGGTGTGGCATGTGCATTTGAATTCTTTCATTTTCCTTCTCCGACTTATTGGAATAGGTCCAAAACTCCAGGGGGACGAACGTATCAACGCGAATCGAGTATAGCACTGCAGGTATTACTTAACTCAGTCTCCCAAGCACTCCAAATGATTAATGTAATAGGTGGGCATGCAGAGAGCAGGTTATTATTTTTTTATTATTTTAAATTATGTCACTGGGGCTTAATTTTTATATAATTTAATTCAAAGTGCACCCTGCATCTTGTAAATAAAGAAATATTTGGGTTTAAAAAAGTAACATTTTTATATTTAACCCGGACAATCCATATGATGACCATAACAGATCCTTTGTTATCAGCTTCTTTGTAATTTTTTTAAAAATGTGAAAGCATGATGAATGAGGCAGTGAGTAAACTAATGTAATTAAGAAAAACCATGTTAATCTTAAAATTGATGGTGGAACTGGTCTGTTATTTGTCTTAAGTTAGAAGCTGTGTTTCTCCCTTCCCCCAAAATCCCCTCGAGCTGTACTGTGCCACATTTACCTAAATGTATTCAAATATTGTTACACAAATTGAAAACACCAAAAATAAAAAAAATAAAAAAAATAAACAAATTTGAACAATATAATATGTATATTCAAAACAGTGTTACAAAGTATGGTATGTATTTGGTATATCATATTATGTAATATGTATACACTCACATTGTATTAATGCTAAGCTACATGTACATGCACATGATTTAATAATGCATCCAGGGTCAACAGTGGGTCAACTGTAGAGGACAGTATTTATTTTTTGGGAGGCAGCTTTGTTGCTTGTAGATTGTATGTGCTATTTGTGAAGGAGAGCAAGCTATTAAAATGCGACAACTTTCCCATTTTTTTTCATAAAAAGTGTGAGTGTCCAATTCTTTGTGTGAATGCAAGTTATGTTTTATGGAGACAGGTTGGCATTATCGTTTTTCACGACCCACTCTTCTCCCGCCAATATGTTACAACGGAATAAAGCCTATACTTTTGTACGTGAATGTTTTGGCGGGAAAAAAGTGGGTCGTATAACACGATATTGCCGACAGGTTGACTGAATGTCAAGTATTAAAAATTCAGTAGTTCAGTATGCCAGAAAAGAGGTGGAGGGATGGTGGAAAGTTGTGTGATGAGGTGAAATCGGTGAAGGAGTTCATGTAGCTGGGGGACAGGGTTAGTGGGGGTGGTGGATGTGAGGTGGCTGTGACAGCTAGAGTGAGGTATGGGTGGGTGAAGTTTAGGGAATGTGAAGAGCTGTTACAAGGGAAGATTTCCTTTAAAGATGAAAGTAATAGTGTATAAGAGTTGTGTGAGATCGGTGATGCTGTATGGGAGGGAGACGTGCTGTCCGAGCGAAAATGAGATGGGGATTTTGAGGACAGAGAGAGAGCAATGATGAGAGCGATGTGTGGTGTGAAGTTGATGAACAGGATGAAGACTTGAGTCTTGATGCAGATGTTGGGTTTGGAAGAAGTGGTGGACCGGTTGGCAAAGGCGAATAGTGTATGTTGATATGGGCACATGCTGAGGAAGGATGACAAGCATGTTTTAAGAAAGGCTTGAGTTTGAGGTGGGCGGTTTGAGGAGGATGGGATGATCAAAGATGACTTGGAAGAAGCAAGTAGAGGAGGAGAGTAGGAGGGTTGGGTTGAGGATGGAGGATGCATTGAATGGCGAAGTGGAAGGAGGGAATAAGGGCAATTGCTAAGTGTGAGGTAAATCCAGCCACCCCTGTTTTACAGGGACAAACCCAGATTTCAAACTTGGGATTTACTACTTCTACTACAGTAAACCTGTCTCCATGTTTGGTTTAACAGAAAACATATTTGCTGTATGTGTACCATCATTCTGCTTCTGGTTAGTACCCAAAAACAAACATCTCATCTCTGCCGATATCATTCTGTAGCTCATCGGGGCATCACTCTTCATCACGCCAGTAAATCCATCTGCTATTCTTTTCTTTTAAAAAATTCCTGCAAATGTCCCAGATTTTGATATCGTACACTACGACTTGTACAGTTTGACCTCAAATACATACACTGTACTTTATTGATCTCTGTTTAAACTTCACTGGTGTGTACTACAACCAGCTGTTACATAATTGTATAATTAGCTGCATATCAATTTGCTGGTGACTGTATAATGTTTGGTGATTTTCTCCACACATTATGGTAGTTTAATTGAATTGTACACACTTGTCTATTATTTATAAAGGTGTGTGAATCTATCAAACACAATAAGCTGCTTTTATATTCTTTTAAACAATTTACATGTTTTGGAATTTGGCATTGGGAAGATTACCAATTTGAACAATGCTATCTACTGAAGATAGCAATCTGAACGACCGGCATTTGAATGATTATTGCCATCCGTATTCACCTCTTGAAAATTATCATTGCTACCTATCACCTGGGTACAAACTTCTTGTCCAAGTTTCCAAGTACGGCCACTTCCCCACCAAATCGGTGCACCACTGGCTTACACGTAGCTAGGCAACAACAGCTATGAAAAGCTTCCCATAGTGCACTTCTCTTGGTTTCCATATTTCAATGTTCACAGAATTGAAAAGACTAAAAAAGTGTGTAACTGTGGCAACTCATGTCATAACATGGTAATGTTGAATAGTATTCAATTTTGTTTTGTTTGGTGTTTTTTCATCACTTTCTATATAAAGTGCTTTATGCTTAGGATATAAACTATTGCAATTGGTCTGATTTTATTTAGGTCCTATACTTTAGTATGCATTAAAAATACATAGCATTGAATATCTTATTTTGTTTTGTACATGCTTCCTGTAGGAGGTCCCCTACCTTTACAGTTAAATTGGCCCTGTTCCTGGTGGGAAGGCAATTCCTGCAACAAACAATGCCTGAATATTTATTAATCTTTTTCCTGGAGATGGCCAGCGCACACAACTTTTGAAGAAAAAAAATGTGCGCTTGGTCGGACTCAAACCGGCAAACCTCCGTATTACTAGTGGACAGCCAACACCTTACCAATTGAGCTAACAAGCCAGGGTCGGTAAGTGATAGATATTATCTAATAGTTTTGAAATGTTAATAAATATTCATCCTTGTCTGCCTGGAGAACTAAGTAGTTAATCTTTTTCCTGGAGATGGCCAGCGCACACAACTGGCCATCTCAGTAGTGTGCGCTGGCCATCTCCAGGAGAAAGATTAATAAATATTCATCCTTGTCTGCCTGGAGAACTAAGTAGTTAAAATTTCAACAAACAATGCTTGTTGATACTCAGTAATCATACTCGGTCAATGAATCAAGTTAACTATATGTGGATGCCAGTTAAATCCCGGTTATTTGATATCTTTTCAGCACTGATGTGGACATAGAGGTGTTTAAGCATGTTGCAATATTGTTCAAAGGTCACAGTATTTGTGGGCGTATCTATCTACTTTATAATATGTGTAGCATTGTTGTTTTTTGTGAGCTGGATGTTTCAAGCATAATTGGCAAGGTAAGTAGGTTGAACTTTTAACAAATTTCTTGATTTAAATACATTATGATTGTTGAATTGTTGTTAATATAATAATTAGGACAAAAAATTACTCATGAATCAACAGTTTCATTAACATATATACATGATACCCCCAAACAAAGCTAGGACAGGGCATATGAGGACAGCATCAAAATTGGCTTATTAGAAATGGTGCATGGTAGGTGTTGGACATATTGGAAAGATTTAGCTATAGTTAGCATTATATTGATAGTCCTTAAGAACACACATTATACCCATGTTCCCTGAGCACTAATGAGATGACAATGCAGCTCTGTTCACTGATTACTTTTTTTTCTGAATTAGAAAACAATGACACCAACATTTTCTTTAGATTTGTTTTTGAATTAAATTTATCTCTATCTCTCCCGATCTCTCTATCTCTCCCTCTCTCACAATCTCTGGAAACATTGAAATTTTAACTACTTAGTTCTCCAGGTTGACAAGGATGAATTTTATATTAATCCTAAAAATAAAGAGTAATATCAAATTAAATGATGTGTGTTCTGATTGTCTCTGGGATTTCACGATTTAACCAGAAGTAGTTTCAATTTTGATATCAAATAAAGGGCCATATTTTTCTCATTGTCGTCCTGAAATTTAAGTCTTCAAATCCATTTCATTCCCAAGATATAAACAAAAAACTGCCGTTTTAATGGTTAACCACCAATATTAGCAAAGTATTGAAGAGGGCTTTGCAATATCCATAATTTGCTTCTACCATCAAAACCACAAGTTTGTTTCCCACTGTACTTGATGGGGTGTATGTGCAAGTGTCAAGTTCTCATATCAAGTAGAGAACACAATAGACAAATTGGAACAAACAAGCACCTTTAAGTTCCTTGCTTTATTGGAATCTTTCTAAGTTAATTTTATTACACTAAGTCCTAAACAGACATTTCTGTTTGCTTGTTTGTTTCTAGACACTTCCCTTTACCTTCAATACACATGGCTGATGCTCTCATCCAAAATATTGAGAAGAAATTCCTCTCCTGCCACATCTGCTCTGAGGACTTGAGGGACCCAGTTGGTCTACCATGTCTTCATGGGTTTTGCTTTGAATGTTTAGACACCTGGTATAAAGCTAGTACAGACAAGACACAAGTGATCTGCCCAGCCTGTAAGAAACCTGCACCTATTCCCAAAGAAGGCATCAGGGGATTTCCTGGACATTTCCTGGTTGAGAATCTCAAGCAAACTGTCCACATGGAGAAAGAGGTAGGTGATGTAATGCTATATATACCTTTGTCATAATTTTATAATGTAATTTTGCATATCAGGTGAAATAATCACAAAACAAAAACTGGGCTTTTTTAAAGAAAGATTTAAAACAGGCCAGACCTGATAATCTACCTTGACTTTATCCCCTCACAAATTCCAACTGAAATCCAACCCACTTGCAATCCCCAGCCTGGTTGATAATGGCAGCCAGCAGGATGTGACTCCTTTGATTGCGCAATGCGCATGATGTCAAATGAACTTTTGGCTTCACCTTCATTTCATCACCTAGTGAAATGAATGGGGTTGGTCAGTCTATGTGTAGGAAATGACATCATTTTCTTAGTCTTCTGGAAAGACTATGTAACAAAATACATGTGGCATGCGTGTGTCGTCTGCGGTTGTTGTTTGTGAATGGGGCAAAGGTCACATGAGGTCACCAACATGTGGGACACTACCCAAGCACCACACTATATTGTACCCAATTAGTGTCAAGGAAATTGATCGACATGTGGATACGTCAAGCAATTTTATAATTCTGACCATTTATGGGCCATGACCTCTAACGATCTTTGACCCTACTTGTGTAAGGGGTAATTGTGGGTCACTAACCAAGGATAATTATATGCAATTGGCATGAAAATGTGTGCATGTATGTAGAAACAGCGGGTAAGTATGTTTAGGGTTAACATTTGGGTCCATATTTTTACCACAGGCACGCAAGCAGACAAAGACACACACATACACACTACCAAAGCAATCTCTATGTGCAGACAACATAATGACTGAATATAACCTCAAATGACCTCTGATATGATGCTAATACAGACTTGTACCTTCCTTTACAACTTTACAGAGCAAAGATTTTTAAAAACTATTTTGTACACACACCATCCAAAATGGGGATAAAATGTTTATAAATTACAAAGACATAAAAACACCCAACTTCTTGAGATTTAAAAAAATCTCTTTAAGCGTTGAGCTGAGATATTTCAACCTAAAACATAGGCTGGAATTCGTATTTGCTCCTATACGAAATTAGAAATTTCGAATTTTTTTTTTGTAACAAAAAAGAAAGTTCTCAAGGATTAATCCTCTCAGATGGGGAGATTTGATAGAAAGCCTTACATGAGTGCAAAACATCAGATTTACACATTTTTATAGGTTCACCTGTTATTTGAAATCTCCCGTTGCAGTCTGTAAGGGGCATTTTCATGATACTCATTTACTGACTTAAGATTGATCCATAGCCTTCGAATGCAGGTGTGCCAATCTGATAGGCAAAATTGATTGTATCTGTAAGAAATATGCATTGTGTATTTTTTTCGGTTGTGTAAACAGACATAAATTACAGTTACAGGGGCCTATGGAGGACCGTGATACAAGCAATTTGCTCCAAACACAAAACTGCAAAATCAAACTGAATTTGGGAATAAGCTTTTTACATCAATATATAATGAGAACATAAATAAATAGAAGGTGCTAGATATGCGTCATGAGAAATGGACCTTGTAATGGGGACTTGAGTGGTGTTGTAAACACTCCCGCTACATAACTTCTAATGCTGTAGGGTATCCATGCTTGTGCATAGGAATTGAAAACACCCCCTTTTTGCATTTTTTGGCAAAACACGGCGGTTCTCGAACCACACGTGTCGCATGGTTGCGCGATCATTTTGCTTTATGATGAAGTTGGCAAATGATGATAAGAAAGAGAACAAATGCACTGAGAAGTGTATCAATGACAGTTTGATATGAATTTGGATTGATGAGCCCCATTTATTGGTCAAAGCTATGAGTTGCAAAATATTGGGGTCACAAAGGTCACATTGAGGTCACCAAGGGCACCTGGTCACTGGGTCACATGGGGTCACAAAGGTCACATGAAGTCACCAAAGATCACAAGTCACCCAAGTTACACGAAGCGCCAATTATGCATATTAATAGCGCATGTGCATACTAAGCCGCTTGTATCAGGGAATGTTCAAATGGCAAAGAAGATGCGCACCATAATGCGGGTTTATCGTTTGCAGTGAAGGAAGTTTGAAATCGGAATGTACCGTTCAAAAAATATAGCGATTACGCTGATTCGTGCATATTAATTAGCTCTTTGCATATGTAATTTGGCCAAAAAATATGCCAAATCCAATCAGGTTGAGAACTCTTTAAACCGCTCCTTCCACCAGTTTACATCATTATATGCCTGACGGAACTCCAGATAACTTGGATACAAGCCTTGCAGGAAAGTGTTGTCATTTTGACCTGCAAATAATGCGGATTAATATTCATGAATATGCAAATATGCAGCCAAAAGCTACACATAATCTTTTGGCACCTCACTCTATCCCCCTACCAAGTGTGAATTAAATCGGATTAGCGTTTGACCAGCAAGCATTTCAAAAAATTACCGAAAGTGTCTGAAAAATAGCAAATAAGGCTAATTAAAAAATCCATGAATATGCAAAAAATGCAGCCAAAATCTACACATATTATTGGGCGCACCGCACTCTATATCCTATCAGTTTGAAGTAAGCGGGGATAGCGTTTTAGACTGCAGAGCATTTTACAAAAGTGTAACCGAGTCATACGGACGGCGGACGGACATACGGACGTCACACAGAAGTTTGGACTAGTATGTGCCTCCCAGGAACATTCGTTCAGCTACACAAAAAGAAATCTTTTCTGTGAAATTGAGTTTTGGCTTAAAGGCCGAATCAGAGATTCCTGAGGCGGGCCGCCCTCAATGCCAAAAAATCGTGTTTTTGGAGGTACAAAGGCTGTCCATATACCTAATCACTGTGTGAAATGCTAAGCTTAATCGAATCCTTATATAGAAAATCACAACTTGTATAAAATTCGGATCCGGAATTTTTGTTATACACAGTATCCTATGGGACGTAATACAACATAAATGTTTACTGCATCAAACAAAAATCAGATTCATTCAAATTTCGGAATTGTGCATCTTAGGTTACTATCTTTGTTCTAGTTGGACTATTTTTCATTATTACACAAAAAATATTTCGAAATCTCTGAGTCAGGACTTTACAATAAGCCCTTTTTGCGCACATCATGAATGTTTTTTAATTGACCACTCTTTTCAAACAAAACACAAAGTATGGTTAATACAGTCGTATTAATAAAAACACAAAAGTAGCGATACAATAGGGGATGTGAACCATGCACAGATGACAAGAATCTCAAAGAATACTCCAAAACAAATACATGTACCATCAGTGAAGAAAATACCAATCAGAGTAAAAGGGTTGCCTTGGTGAAACACTAATTTAGCGCTTTACAAAATAAATTGATTGCTATAAATTATTACTCTTAACATTTACCTTTTAAAGTCCACATGAGCTCTGAAGGTTGCCAAAAATGTGATATTGATTGTGGAAAACTAATTTTTTTGGCGCATCCATACAGAGCACTGGTACCTGACACAGTTTAATGCAATATGTATCTACATGCATAACATGCTCTTGATTATTGCACCAACGTTTGGCAAATCCCATTATTCTCCCTAAAACATAATTATGTTGTTGCCATAATGACACTTTATTGAAAATTTTAAAAGTACTCAAATGATTCAGTATTCTTGAATTATTTGAAAAAGTACAACACAGGAACTTTTTTGACCGAGTGTACAAAAATGTTTTGTCATATTTCATTCCTTCTTTCAGACAGCAGAATCCATCAGAAGACGTGTAGAGTATGCAGCAAGAAAGCTGAGGACACTGTGTAGACTGCCAACAAGTCTCTAGCAAGGCAGTGTCTGCCCAGCCACAATGAATTCACTAAAGACCACAGGGTTGTCACAGTAGAAGAGTTTCAGTAAGGAAAGTCACAGGGAAGGGCGATTTTGCAGATTACACAATGGAAGGTAAGGTACTATGTGAGACTGAAGAGAAACCAGTCTGCATGGACTGTATTCCAATCAGCACATGTCCAACTGAGCACAAAAGAGTCACCTTACAGGAAGCTGCCAAGAAACATGAATATCCCTGGATGATTGGTGAAGAATGTACTGACAACAACAAGACCTTCCAAGATGCTGTTGACGAAAAACCAAGGTGGTGCTAACGAAAAAAAACGCAATTAAAACAAATCAGTACTGCAATCAAAGGTGGACTTGTCAGAGTAAAACAGGGAGTACATAGCAAAAGGTAGAGCATGCATTTGAAGAGAAATGTAGCAATTGATATAGTACAAAAAGATAGGGTCAAGGAAATTGAAGGAACAAAGAAGGCATGGAGTCAGAAATAAGTAAAATGGAAGCGGCTTGTGCAGGTATCACTATTATGATCAAAGTCAGAGTACTTGATCCACAAAATTACTCCTCCTTGTCTAAGAAATTAAGTGAGTATCTTTGACACAACCAGTAGCAGCTGATAGGGCACTAGGTTATCTGAAATTGAGAGTGTAGCATGGATTGATTTCCCCTATTGGGCATCTGTTGCAAAAGGAGAGATGGGGAAATATAATTTGGATGTCAAGTTCATAACACAGGGATTAAGAGGCCTTTAGGAGTTACTGTAAATAGTGATGGTCATATTGCTGTTACAGCTATGATAAGGGTGTCAGGTATACTCTAGGGATGGGCAAGTGAAGTAGTCTTTTAGGTGGACCAAACTAAAATAACTGATATTGCTGTTTCACATGATAATAGGTACATTGTTTATGAGGACAACAAGACAAGACAGGTTACAATGTTATTATGACAGTAAGGGCAAGCATCTGTTACCATTCCCATCCACGATGTTAACAATAAAGAACAAATCTAATTCAGTCACTGTAGAAAAACCAGTGTAGATCATAGCAAAAAGCACAGGTCATATACATATCTATACAACTATTTCTGAGGGTCCCTCATCCAAAGTGCTACACAGGACAACATGCCATTCGCCCCTGCAGTAACACAACAAGGAGACATAGAGGACTTATTTGGGTGGGAACCGTAGGTTAGAGCAATGAATACTTGGCCTGATGTCATATTATTCAACACCACAGAGGTACAAAAATGGGCTCTGTTTATGTGTGTTGTAGACAGCGAGAAGTTGTTGTTGTTGTAATGACGTTTTGGTAATCCAACAGTATATACAGGACACACTGATGGTGAGACATGGCTGTATCATACGGAGGTTAGTGAACCTACAGGTATTGCCCTGTCACACGAGGCAAGGGAAATGGTTTGCAGCAGACAGAAGACAAGAATAAACTGATTAAATCTTTCACAGGGAATAAAAATACAAATATTAATTAATTTTAACAGTTTACAAAATAATATTGAAATTTGATATCATAAGATACTGCAAACCTCCTTTGACAGGGCAAACTTCAATCTGGAATAAGAAGCTTATCCCACACTCAAGTCAACAAAGTGTTTGATCGTTTTAGGTTTATATATTGCAAAACCAGATAAATGAGTATCTCTATGAAATTGACAGAAGCACATACGATGAACGAGCAAAAATATTGTGAACGATTCATATAGTCCATGTCTCACCTCGTATCAGTGATGTGTCATATTACATTCTTCTTTACGCTCTGGGTCAAGAATGCCCCGTCTTTGTGTTTCGAGGGTGTGAAAGCGCCATAGCATCACGTCAGCGTGAGAGACTTTATCTTGCGACCTACAAATGTCACGGCACAGAGGGGGGTAGAAAAACGGGAATATAAAAGCTTTGTATTCATTTTTATGTACAATTATACTACGTGTTGGTTTTATCTCAAAAGTACCTGTGAATTCTTGAAGCTGAAGATGTTGGTTGGAGGTTATGAGTGAAATGTCCCCCATTTTCCCTGTTTACCGCCCCTTTCCCCATTCTTTCGGTCAATTTTAATTTTACACAGCACTATATGGGCTTACAAAATCATGTTATATTTTTCTGTCACATCAAAATGGGCTTGATATTGCTGCCAAAACTTTTAAAGATGGGTTTTTGTGTGAAGGTCAATCTCTTAAAGGCTGACTCAGAGATTTCAATATATTATATCTATATATATTTGGTAGTAATGTCAACTAGAACTTAAGTACTATACCTTAAAATCCGTAATCCAAAGAGAGATGAGATCAGATTTCGTTTCATGCAGTACACATTTATGTACAGGTTAAAACCAGTGGCCATAGGATACCCGTTGTTATAACAAAATTCCGGATCAGAAATTTTAAATACAGTTGGATGTTTCTTTGAGGACTGGATTTGAGCTTAGTATTTCACCCAGTGATTATTATATGGACAAGCGGTATGTAGAGGCCAAAAAAAACACAATTTTTTTTAATTGAGGGCGCCCTCCTCGGAAAATCTCTGAGTCAGCCTTTAGCATGAAAATTCATATACTTAAATTAGGGGGAGTTTTCATAAACCTGACCCATCGGACACTTTTTCTGACACAGTTATGAATTTGGAAACCCTTCATTCCATGTGTCAGAAAAAAAGTGTGTGAAAAAAATGACAAGTTCTATGGAAAAACTCCCTAAATCAGTCCATCCTTTAAGTTGTGGCTCTGCTTGAAACCACCCTGTGCCCATGTTCATTGATGTGTAGCCCATTTGGTTCACCTAACGACTTGTCATCATACGTGTTAATTCTTGGAGGTAGTTTGCTTGTGGTGTGGTCAACAGGACTGTGCTCCAATAGCATTAAAAATAAACACAATAGAAACAAAAATTACATGGTGATAATTAAAAGCTATTAAACGCCGGGGCGGGGGGGGGAGACACAATGTTTTCGGTAGTGAGTGCGGTCCGAACTTTGAAGCTTGAGAACAGCTTGGGAACTGATTGTTTCCCAACGTAGGGCCTTATAGTGACAGGAGGAGATCTTTTAGGGATACAAATTTCTCTCAAATTCTGGATCGGTTGTAGACCTCTACCGTGAACCTTTCTTTGAAGGTTAATATTGGACAAAACAAGTACAAGAGAAAATGCAAACATTTTTTGAAAGTGCTGACAATTGTAATTTTCTATAGAAAACCATGCTTTGATTTTTGTTGTGAACACAGAAAATACGAATCATCATCTATTACATAAAGATGGTGTAATCGCCATTAACTATCCAGTGGTAGCTAAATACATAGTAAGCATCACATAAGCAAAAAAAAAACTGGGTTTTAAAAAAAATGGCGGACGGTTTCTGGAAATACTGGTGTCTCTTTAGGAACTCAAAGAAGTTTGAGAAATTTGCAGATTTGGAACTGAAATTGGCTAAAAAATGTAGCTTCAGAGGACAAAAACAGATCCCCAAAGAGAACCTTTAACGAGACATGAGGAGATTTCCAGAAAGAAAAGCGCCCCCATTTTTCTATTTTATACTATTGAAGATTGTAGTAACAAGAGAAACATAAGACACAAAAATCATGTCAAAAGGCATTGCTTTAGAGAACCTTCTTAGCTAAGAGGATGTTGTATACATTTAATTGCATTGATTAAAGGAAGGGAGGTTATTCTGGTGCATCATAACCAAATACTTACAGGTTACTAGGCAAAGGAGGGCACTATACAGTATGCCCTATGCCCTGTTTCCATGAAGTATTTGTGTTATTACAACCTCACTGTGACTCTGGGGATCATGGTTGTGTAGGGAAACAGTCCAAACTCATTTACATATAGAGATAAGAACACTAGTTGTAGAAATAGCAGCATTGGCATTAGGAGTGGCTATATAAAGAAAAACAATGGGTCATTTTGCTTTTTCATAGGGCGGGGTTTCTTTTCTGCTATGTATAACGTGAAATGACAAAATTTTTGCCTTGGGTCCGGGAAAATTATTGCAGAGCGCATCTTGTCTGTAAGGTCCTTTTTATTTTGTGGGTTGGAGTGGATTTTAGCAGCAAATCCTCTAATTACTCTTTCACATGTATTTTGTAATGCTTTGACGTTTCTACTTATATTGTAGATGAGCTCTTTACATCAAGATAGTGATTTGGAAGTTGCATGAAAAGTGGCCAGTGTGTTTTCTTAAAAATTGACGTTTTTAGGTTGTAAAAAATTAGTGTGAGGGCGCTTTTCAAACACTTTCTTTAGCTTTTTTTGAGTTTTTGCACTACAAAGTGATGACAAAATTGACCGCTCAGAAATATGATCATTCTATCTCATTTTAGTTTGCTGTAGCACTCATTTGAATTTTCCTCACATGCTCCTATTCAATGTACAGGGGTCAATTGCACTTTATTTGTGTTACAATTCATTGGGGGCATTCAAATGACAGGTTGGTTTTTTTTGCGCATTTTATTACCTGTACTTGGTTTGGCAGAGGAGGAGAAAAAACATACATTTATGGTCCACCAAAAAACCACCACAAAGAGATTGTACTTGTCAACAACAACAATGAGAGTGTCACAGGGAACTTGAGTGGCCCATTATCAATAAATAATTGCCCTGGGTAAGCAAACCTCGCTAAACTACTGCTTTTTTTAGATGAAAATAAAACCTATCAAAATTTACCAAGAATTTGTAGTACTAATTTTACCTAAATATATTTATGAAGACCTATAAGCATTTTTTCACAAGCAGAATATTATAAGCTATCAATTATAAATGTTAATTCTTTTCTTACAACAAGCATAACATATAAATAAACAGGACGCAGCAAGGTCATTCACTCTTCTTTGAACCTTATGAGTACCGGGGTACTAAACATC
>JAMKCH010000106.1:0-77900 GCA_023653785.1 Ophioderma brevispina
CTCCCCAAAACCCCACCCGCTCCCAACACCCCACCTGCTCCATGTAACGCAGAAATATTGCATATCCAATGTACTGTTTCAACTATACAGCAATTATGCATATTTAATTAGATCATTTGCATCACAAAATGCCCCTTTAATTGGCTCACATGCACTTTGACCGAATTAAGATTCACACAAAAGTTGAATGCCAGACTATTCTTTCATGTAGTGAAGAAATTTTGCCTATCCGATGTACCGGTTCAGCGATACAGCAATTATGCATATTTAATTAGCTCATTTACATACCTAAACTGCATATATCACTTACTTTCAAATGGCAAAAAAGATGCGCACCAGAACAGGCTTTCATGCAGTGAAGTAATTTTGTGTATAAAAAATAAGCAATTACACAGATTTTATGCATATTAATTTTAAATTAGCTCATTTGCATACCTAATTAACCCAAAATATGCCCCAAATCTAATGAGGTCGAGAACTCTTCAACCTGCTTATTTACACCAAGTTACATCATTATATTGCCTTACGGAACTCTAGATAACTTGTACACAAGCTTTTTTTTCTTAAATTATGCAAATTAGACACTTAATTAGCATATTTTATGCCCAAAATGCCACTTTGACCCAATTATGATTCACACAAAAGATGCATGGCATAGTATTCTTTCATGCAGCGAAGGAATTTTGCCTATCCGATGTACCGTTTCGGAGATACAGTAATTACGCATATTTAATTAGCTCATTTGCATACCTAAGCCGCATATATCACACTTTCAAATTGCAAAAAAGATGATAGGCTTTCATGCAGTGCAGAAATTTTCGATCCGATGTACTGTTTCAATTTTATAACAATTACGCTGATTTTTGCATATTAATTAGCTCATTTGCATACTTGATTTGCCTGAAATACGCCCGAACTCTAATCAGTTTGAGAACTCTCCAGCCCGCTCCCTTCCACCAAGTTACATCATTATACGCCTTACGGAACTCCATAAAACTTGTACACAAGCCTTGCGGGAAAATTTTTGTAAATTATGCAAATTAGATACTTAATTAGCATATTTTACGCCCAAAATCTAATCAGGTCGAGAACTCATGGACCAAAAAAAAAAAAAAAAAAAATAAATTATGCAAATTAGACACTTAATTAGCATATTTTATGCCCAAAATGCCACTTTGACCCAATTATGATTCACACAAAAGATGCATGGCATAGTATTCTTTCATGCAGCGAAGGAATTATTAGCTCATTTGCATACCTAAGCCGCATATATCACACTTCACACTTTCAAAAAAAGATGATGATAGGCTTTCATGCAGTGCAGAAATTTTCGATCCGATGTACTGTTTCAATTTTATAACAATTACGCTGATTTTTGCATAATTAATTACTCAATTTCATACTTTGCTTTGCCTTGAATACGCCCGAAAATCTAATCATTTTGAGAACTCCTCGCAGCCCCGCTCCCTTCCACCAATATACAACAGCATTATAACGCCTTACGCTGAAACTCTCCCATCAAACTTGGTACACAAGCCTGCGTGAAAATTTTTTGTAAATTATGTCCACATTAGATACTTAATTAGCATATTTTTTACGCCCAAAATCAATCTCAGGGTCGAGAACTCATGGACCCCGCTTCTTCTCCCTTTCTTTCCACCAAGTTACATCAATGAAGCCCTCGGAACTCCATATCACTCGTTCACAACACTGAACACGATGGCGGGCAACGACGGAACGTACAGACAGACGACAAGTATTACTAAGTCTGTGGCCGAACAAAGTTCAGGCGAGACAAAAAGTGAAAATTTTTATCTTTTCAATTCTGTCCCCATTCAATCCGAGTTTTGCGTTAACGAAATGGTGCTCAATTAAATGAACACTACATCAAATTCAACCGAAGTTATTTTCCTACCTTTTAACGTTTTTTCAGACACTATTCAGTGATTTATCCGAAACATCACAATATTTGAAATTTGCAAGGGAAAAAGAAAAAGTAAAAAGAGGAGCGCTTAAGTGAAAAGGCAACCTGTCTAATTCTCATAAGTTACTTTTTCCAACTGAAGAATTGACAGAAAACGGAAGAAAACGGCCAGTGTTCCAAGATACGATAACTCCATTCAATTACGTGTTTGTAGGAAGTGTCCATACGGACCTATTTGCCTAAAATATAAGATTTTTTGTCCTTATTAGGTGCTTCTTGTCCTACATTTGTAGGATCATTTAGGAAACACCTACACTTTTTTCCAGACATGCAAAAATCCTGATTTTTGATTGATTTTTTTTCGATTTTTCTGATGTTAGCAAAGCAATCTATAGTGTCTTTAATGTCTAATGCATTTTCTTTTTTTTAATGTAATTTGTACATGTTTGCATGTTTCACTAACTAAAGGCATTTTTTTACCTTGAATTTGGTTTTTTCATAGATTTTGGATTTTATCAAATTATTTACTATTTTAATAAAATTAGTTCTTAAAAAATAATTTTCCTAGATAAAAGCAACAGATTTAAAAATGGCATTTCTCTGCCATTTTGGTGATGTCGCATCATTTTAACCTTGTCTTTAAACCTTTTTTTTTTACTTCTAGACATCAGAGCTGCCATGAAATTTGGCGTGGATATTGTAGTTTATCTAGTCTAAATTCAAAATGAAGAGATTTTTTTTTCCAAAATGTGTAGTTTTGGAAAAAGATTTCCCGGCAAAATGTTAATTTTTGGCGGGAAAATGAGTTTTTATGATTTTTGAAAGGCTGAACTTGTCCAAAATGGGCTGATTTTGCAGAATTACCGGGAGACGCGAGCCCCCTTCCTGGATCTGCGCCTGCTACAAATTGTAGTACAATACCATTTTTTTAAATTGAAGCCTGTTGCAAATTGGAAGTCAGCACCATAGTATTAAAAGCACTTCTTTAGCAAACATGAAGGAGGCACCTGAGCACCCTTTTACTAAAGTTACGGCTTTTATGGTTACAAAATTACAATACAGTAGCTAATGGCGGATCCAGGATTTGAAAAATGTCAAAATTACCGGGGGGCTGAAAGGCTGTAACTGGTCCAAAATAGCTCAAAATGGGCTGATTTTGCAAGAATTTGCAGAATTACCGGGAGGCGCGCGCCCCCTCCGCCCCCTCCCTGGATCCGCGCCTGCCTATGGTGCACCATGATACAAACATTTGCTTAGAATCAACAGAAATTTTGGAAATAACCTTTTCTCGTACATATCTAGTGAACCATAAACAAAAAATACATCGCGGTCCCTGGACCGCGAGTGTCGTCAAAGGTCACATGAGGTCGCCAACATGTCACCCAACCCCACCCCCTCCTTTCCACCAAGTTACATTACCGTAGCCCTTACGGAACTCATACAGCATGCAATATATTAAAGGTGCATTTTGTGATTTCAGCACTCTGTTTTATTCATTGATCACTAGATATCCTTGAGAAAAAGCTTATTCCCAAAATTTGAGCTGATCCCGATCTTGCGGTTTTGTGTTGTGAGCAATTGCTCGATTCCCACGGTCCCATAGGCTACTGTGCTGTAATTTCTGTCCGTTTACGGACAGAAAATACAAAATTGCGAATTTCTTACAGATGCGACCGAATTTGCACGTAAGATTGGACGCACATGGATTACTAAGGCTAACGGTTCAGAAGATATAAAAATCTCAACATCTTTTAGGTAAGTCGGGGGGACGAGGCTGTGGATCACGAAATGCCCCTTTAAGGGTTAACATTTTGACCACAGACACACACACACACACACACACACAGATACACAGACATACGACCAGAGTAATCCCTATGTGCCTTCTGCAATTCTTGCAGACGACACAAAAATGAGGTGCCGAGATCAAGAAATACACCTTTAAGTTACCTCAGCCACATTAGATGACTGAAGGATGATATGTATTAAACCTATCCTTCATAACATTTTGCAGGGCCTAAATATGGTCATATTTATTCAATCACAGTGTTCTACACAGGCCTGTAGCCAGGAATTTATTTGGGGGTGTGGATTTTCCAGAAGTGGACCTTTCGAGCACGAAGCAAGAGAACTAACGGGTGGGGTGCAGGGCCCGCCTTAGGGCCCTTGCTGGGGTCTAGGGGGTGTCCAGGGGGCAAAGGCCCTGAAGCTCGATTTTTAACATTTGAACATTAATTTTATGTATAAAACCATTAACTGTACTTTCCTGGAAAATATGCC
Source organism: Ophioderma brevispina (assembly GCA_023653785.1). Lineage (NCBI taxonomy): Eukaryota > Metazoa > Echinodermata > Ophiuroidea > Amphilepidida > Ophiodermatidae > Ophioderma > Ophioderma brevispina. The sequence goes on from JAMKCH010000106.1 coordinate 4,205, forward strand.
TCGGCCTGGCGTTTAGAGGCAAAAAACAGCAAACTTCAGCATGATAAAGCGAACCTTCCCCCCTCCCTTTCTCCAACTAGATAAACGCCCAATATCCGTTAGAAATGAGGGTTCGCCGTTAACATATGTCGGAAAAAAATTTGTGTCCTGGTTGTGGTGGTGGTAGGGGAACACCTTCCCCATCATGTAGAGCAAATTTTAACCTCTGGCTGCCTCCAAGCCTAACAATCTTAGTAGAATATACTAGTATCTATAATATCAGAAGATACTACTACTATCTAAAAGATATGAGAGTCATATTTCAATGCTAAATCTGTTTGATTTCGCATCATTTCCATCATTGGTTATCCCCGAGAGTGAGCTCAACTCTCACCCGCCACATCCAACCACTAGGTCATCGCAGGGCAGTTTGGCATTGTTCCACCTTTTCCTCACCGTTGTGGTTATGGACAACACCAGGGGACGGTTTCACTAACTCTTAAGGATGCGTCTTATGGGGTCTTAAGACCTATTGGAGGACTTATGGTAAGAATGCGTTGTAGCTCTGTTTCACTAAGATTGGTAAGATCTATACATGTCGGAGTGCTATGACTTAAGTTTCTATAATGGTACTTAAGGCTAGGTCTCCTCCTGATGAGACTTAGTGAAGGACCTAGTGTTTATCACGTGGCTTTTTTTCCGCCATATTGAATAACACAGCGTAGGTTTAGTCTTCTTGGAGCTTTTATGTAGAAATCATGGCCTTACAATATTGCTCGAGAGAGAGTTGTGGAGGTATTCGTCGACAGCGTGTATTTCGTGACAGAACCAACCCTCCGACTTGTACGATTATATAGATATGTACGAAAATACCGCTTTAACCCACTGAAATCTCTACACACTGATAGGCAATCTCCACGCGTTGAATAGCGAGCCGATGAATATACCGGAAGTTGCGCCGCTCCCTTTTGGGCCATCACTAACCCCTAACATTCCTCGGTTTGCACGGGTTTCTATGGATGAGTATACATATGCCTTATAAGTACTTTTCTGGCCAATATATGAAAAAATATCAAGCATATTTGCAATTTGTATTGTGTTTGTTGCCGCGTTTTGCCTGTAATAACGTGAGTAGAAGTTAAACGGATGTGTTCAGGCAATTTTTTGGCTACCGATTAGTGATGGGTACAACAACAGGTCGTAGCCTATACACTGGATACATAATACTGTATGCACTTGCATTGCCATGGACTAGACTATGTGCTCTAAATGCTATAACTCATGGGAATACCAGTATGGAGCAATAAGTAGTTACACATAAATTAATTAGTATTTAATTCATAGATTTTTCGCTGGATACATTGGTAGAAATGGATCTCAATTAGGCTTAAGGGGTAGTTGTGCTTAGGCCTAACTAGCTTAAACATCCAAGGTCATGACACCATTTCAGTTCCTTTCCAATTTTAATTTCCATTCCAGTTGATTTAAACAAGGGTTTTTTGTGCAGTATACTGAACCCCATAGACTGCAATGCATTATCTTTACTTCAAAAGCCAAGTTTTAATCCGATGGTGGGGGGGGGGGGTTCACATCAGGGGTTTTGTTGAAGTACCCGTGCTCATTCCAGGAGTTCTGAATTGACCCCTAAAAGGATAACAAGACCATTTTTCAGTGAAAATAAACCTCTAACAAGAGTCTGACGGAGCCATTTTTTGTAAAATTAATACTTAGCTAGTTTTCAGGTTTTTTTTTTAAAAATTAGGGGACCAATTTGCGTAAAATTATACCCCTTGTGGGAGACCTGTTTCTCAATACTGACTAAAATACCTTTAAATAGCCATAACAAAAAAAATACCACTCGGGGTTTATTTTGTGATATTTGAGGTTACATTTTTCCTATTTTTTATCATTGAACCAGTCACAATCACAACTGAATTGGATACCCCTATACTCATTTATTTGAATTGTAATACCCCTAGAAGGTTGTCCCGCATTTCAGCTATAATCTGCTAGTTTTTTGGAACGAGCATTGGTCCCCGACCCAAATTCAAGACCCCAGGAATTGTATTCAATTTTAAAAAATAGAACCGTGCATGCCTTAAAAAGAGATACGAGGTCATTTCCAAAAAGAATCGGGGGGGGGGGGGGGGGGGGGTAACCACCCCCCTGTGATTTTCCTTTTTACCATCCGATTCCTATAAATTTGGTACCACGAGAAGCTTGGCGTTTCTCTGTCAATTGGTATCCAACTAGTGTACCGAACCTTTCCCAATATGAACTACGTTAATGAAAGAGTGAAAATACATGATAGGCCTATAGGTGAGGGTGGGGTTAGTAAAGCAGAAAACATCTTGAAGGATGATTATAATATCTACTATATCTGTGAATGCTATTAGTCAAGCACTTAGGAGGAGCCTATTCTCCATGATTATTGTCTGTGAGCTGCAAACTGAAATATGGCATTTTAAAGACTTTTTAAAATATTTTGCATCATATTTTTTCGAACATACCCCACCTATACTCTGAAAATCAACCCATAATTTAACAAACCTTGAACAACGTGCAATTATCGCCTAATTCGTCCTTTTCCATAGTTTCCCTCTTCAGTTGTACGTGCACGATCGGGTTCCTTGGTATAGCAAAAGGGCCGCCGTGCAATTTCGGTTTTTCCTCCTCACGTTCGAGCGGCGATAGTCCTATCCAGTGTATAGAGATTCAGTGCTTTAACCCGACAAGGTGTTATTAGGATGATGGATTTCATGGCTCCAAGACTGCACACCCAACGAGAAGAAGCCATGCCATTGATGGAGGGTCCAGTCTTCATTGCACTGCGCTTTTTTGCTACAGGTGTGGTCCAGCGCACAACGGGAGATCTCCATGGGGGGTGTATCAGAGCAAGTTGCAAGCGAATTGTCAGGAGATTCGCTCGCATTTTAGCCAGAATGAAAAAACGACGTTATTAAATTTCCGACAACACCTGTGGAGGTTGCCATCGCACAAGTGACTTCTGTGCCGTTGCTGGCTTCCCTGGAACGTCGGCGCTGTCCCGATTGCACGCACTTTAGACTATATGGGTCCATTCTAGGGGATGCCGAATACGCTTTTGTGAACAGGAAGAATCAGAAGAGTATCAACGTCCAACTTAATTTGGGCTTCAACTATAGGATAACTAACATTGTGGCGCGGTGGCCGGGATCACGCACGACATCAGGATTCTTTCTGCCATGCCATTGTCAAGAGTTTGAAGAGGACAAGAAGTGGAAAGTGCCTGGGGATTCTGTCTATCCATGAAAAATTGTGTATGACCACCGATCGCAGACCACAGTCCTGCGCAGAATCTGCTTACCCCGGTTTGAAACTCTTAACAAATCTTTTCATAAACCAAAACAGTAAGGGCATAGGCCTATAGGCCTAGACCTCCGTTTTCGACAGGTGTGAAAGGAGATAGGCCTATTGGTCCGCCTGATTTCATAGTCCTGGCTCCATGGACGCAACGGAATAAAGCGGTGAAACTAATGTTGGTGAAGAGTCAACTAAATCGATTGCCCTATGGTTCACCATTGTAGGCGGACTGTTGAGTCCGTGGTACCTAATTATTCTGCCACCACACCAACACAACACCGGCCTTATCAGCACTGTAAAAACAGTGTTTTAGAAAGTAAGGCAGGTGGTGTTTAGAGGGGTAATGTTTTAGCATTAAACACCTTTGGTTAAAACTAAACATATATGCCCGTATTCCCACACGGTGTTAGCGCGATTTTAAGCTAAGGCGACGTTTATATGTGGATAAACGTTCGCTTAAGTCAAAACGCAATTCCCAGAAAGGAGTTTTAAATTCACGCAATTTTAAACTCAGCCAAAATGCCTCGAAATTTTAACTAGTTACGGGGCTAGTTTAAGAAATGTTCTAGTGTGTGTTTCCGTCCAATTGCCGGCCACCAATTTTGCACTGTCCAATTGACAACAGCAATGGTTCTTATCATTCTCGCCCAGTTGATGCATCATCTTAAACGCTACGGAAAGCCATGATGCAACTTTGTGCGCTCAACCCTTAAAATACAATAGTGCCTTTTATATACTCAGTTAGCGTCTTTAAATAACGACGAGGTGACTCTCGTGTTTTAAAGCTTCTGTTAGCAAGCAAATGGTTGAAAATATTTAAACGCGTTTGCTTAACGCAAATTTTAAAATTACGGCAGTTTTAAGCTAAATCGCGTTAGCTAAACAAGTTTCTGGAATACGGGCCTTGGTGTGTATAATTAAACATTTGGGGTGTGTAGAAATTAAAAATTTGGTGTTAGATATTTGACCTGTTTAGAGGCTTAACTTTAAAACGTTCAATCTCTAAACATGTCAATATCTAACCCACGGGTTTAATTTCTAAACACAAAAGTGTTTAAAATTGCTTAAACATTACCCCTAAACACCACCATTGTCCCCCCCCCCCCCCCCCCCTCCCCCCCCCCCCCCCCCGCCCTTCATTTCTAAACACTTTTTTTACAGTGAGGGACCTATAACAGGGGTGTCTAATCTGTGGCACGGGAGGTATTTGCGGCCCACTAAGAGCTCACAACGCCCGCGAGGTATTTCCCAGAAAATGCAAATATCTCAGTAATAGAGTTAAAAAAAAAGGATGTCATGGTAAAATTAGTCAATTTTCTTTCAACCTGGAACAAAAAGACTCTTTTCAAACATTGTTGTAAATTAGTCCATTTCCTCAACCAAAAGTTTTCCAAATATGCTAAAATGAGTAACATTTAAAGGACACTTGGTAAATTGTGTTAAATTTGGCCCAAAATGTGCATCCTATAGTATGCTATCTATATATAGGAGGCCTACGGGTCCCTTTTTTCTGCCATTGATATACTGCCTAGGGTCACTTCCCCCTACCCCAAAACCAAAAAAAATACCTTTACTGGTAGGCCATTGTTGAATAACACTGCCGCGATCGTTATCACAAACAACAACAGTCTCTGCAACGATAATAACGCTGCGCTTGATGACAATGGGCTCTCAATGGAAAGGCACAACATCAATGCCTGTATCAGTAAAAGTCGTCGGGAATGTAAGTCGGTTTTTTAATCACTTGATTTTGCTTCCGATTTGTGAAGTTTCCAGGTCACTTTTTGACGAAAAATACTCATTCATAAAGGTGGGTTATTATGGGATAAATTTCAAGGAACTTTAATTTGGTCAAATCTTTAAAGGATATTTCTGGCAAATAGTTTACTTTTTTGATCCAGTCTATTTTTTTTAAAAGTCGCTTGATATATTCAGAAACCATATTCAGCCGTTTATGTTAGCACTTTATGACTCGAAAAAACTAAAAATACGATACGGGGCAAAATCGTACTCCTAATTATACTAGTCGGCAGGTTTTATACAATACGTTAAACTTTTAAACGAGCACGGCTTCTGTAATCATATTTCAATCCTTGGGCAATAATCTACTTTCCGATTTTTATATTGGCCTCGGGCAATATCGCAAATTTTCCCCGATTTATTTCTCTTTTAGCTATTAAAACGCGATTTTAAGAGTAAAAAATATCAACCAGACAACACAAAAAAGCGGAAATCCGCGGAAACGTGAGAATTTTCATGCCTGATTAACTGATTAAGATCTCCGATAGATTTCTATTGTCTTGTCCTGGTTACAAACATTCCTTGAAAGTGGAAAACAAAAGCGATTTTCATTTGCCTTATTTCAATATAAACGGCTTAATTTAGTATTTGCTCCTATAAGGAAAATTTCACAATTTTTGTACAAAGATTATTTTTTCTCAGCTTATTCCTTTCACCTGGGACCTTTTTTTTGAATTTGATAAAATAATTATAACCACTGTTTCAAAAATTTGCTGTTGAAAAATAGAGTTGTTTAAAATGTTGTTGTTAAAATTTGAAACACCATTGTTCAGTTCGTTGTCATAACATAACTTGTTTGAGATAACATGTTATCTCAACACGTATATAAGTTTTAAATACTTCATAACAACTTCCATCTTTGCGTTTCCCTGTGCATCGCTTACCTTGTTTTAAAAAATGAAACAAAACATCATTGTTTAAAAATTTTGAACAATTACTCTAACACAGGTTTTTAGAAAGTGAAGGCAAGGCGGTGTTTGAGGGTAAATGTTTAGCAATTAACATTTGGTGTTTTTTTAGAAATTAAACAGTCTGGTGTTTAGATATTTGACATGTTATAGATTAAGGCCCCGTATTCCAGAAAACTTGTTTAGCTAAACGCAATTTTAGCCAAAAGCGCCGTAAGTTAAATTGCTTAAGCAAAACGAGTTTAAATATCGTGTTAACCCTTTTGCTTCTTAAACGGAAACTTTAAAACACAAGTCACATCGTTGTTTATTTAAGACGGCGAACTGTGCATGTATAAAGACCCTATTGTGTGTGAATGGTTTGACGCACAAAGTGTATCATGGCATTCTTTGAGCGTTTAAAGCTGCTACACGAACGGGACGAGAATGATAACGCACCGATTGCTGTTGTCACTGGCAGTGACTGGACCGTGCACTTTTACGAAAACACACACTAAACCCTTCTTAAACTAGCCAAGCCCACGTACCTAGTTTAAATTTTCGACGCATTTTGGAGAGTTACATTACGTTTACTCACTTTAAACTCCTTTCTGGAATTGCGTTTACTTGAGCGATCGTTTATCGTCACATATAAACGTTCGCGTACCTAAAATCGCGCTAAACACCTTTTTTGGAATACGGGCCTAACGGTTTTTAATTTCCTAAACAACCCAAGTGTTTAATTTCTAAACAACCATGGCCCGTATTCCAGAAACTTGTTTAAAAACCAAACGCGATGTTAGCTTAAAATCGTCCGTAATTTAAAATTGCCGTTTAAAAGCACAAACGCGTTAAAAATATTTTTAAACAACTTGCTTTGCTTAAACAGAACTTTAAACCGAGTAACAATAGTCGTTTTTAAAGACGCTAACTGAAGTGTATAAAATGCCTATTGTGTGTTTAATGGTTGAGCGCACTTAGTGTATCTGCTTCCGTAGCGTTTAAGAGGCGAAATACACCAACGGGACCAACGGGCCGAGAAATGATCCGCACCATTGCCGTTGTCAATAGGACAGTGCAATGGGCCGTGCATTTGACGGACACACACACTAAAACCCGTCCTTTACTATCCCCGTACCTAGTTTAAATTTCGCTTCATTTTGGGCGGCGTTAAAACTAAAACTACTGCGTTTCACTTTAAAATCCTTTCTGGAATTTGCGTTTTTACTTAAGCGTTACGTTTATCTCACATAATAACGTTCGCTTATCTTAAAAATCGCGCTAAACACCATTCTTGGAATACGGGCCCATGTGTGATAATTAATTTCTAAACAACAAAGTGGTTTAATTGCTAAACATTTACCCTCTAAACACCACCTGGCCTTCACTTTCAAGACACTGGTTTTAAACAGTTTATGCTTGGACTTTTAACAAGTTGTTTGATTTCTAACACAAGTTGTTATTATTGAACAAGTTGAATTTCTTGAACAAGTTGTTTTACTATTTTTAAACCAGGTTGAACGATTCACAAGGTAAACGATGGTTTATTAAAATTTACATCACTGATTGTTTGGTTAGAACCGTGATATGTTGAAGCATCAAAAGCTATTTTGGTTCTTACACTTTCCAAGTGCTCTCTCTTCTTCAACCAGTTTAATGAGGGTTGAACAAGTACTGGGCCAAATCCAAAAGAAGTTTCCTTTCCGTGTCTTCCCAAGGTTTAGCTTTGGAATCCACGTCGTTCCTGTTACACCACCGCCGTTGCCTGTGCTGTCCTGCATAACAAGTGCAAGGAGTGGAACGAACCTATCTTGAAGACTACGTACCAACCACCAGATCCCATGACCGGTTTCATTTTGAAGGAACCCCTCGGAGCAGACAGACGGTTGCTGTTGTCGCAACAAGGCTCGTCAACGATATTTTTTGGTAGGGTGAGTCTCAAGTTTAAGTGTCACGAACACTGTTAGAACACTATTTAAAATTTTGCTGTTTAAGAAGAGGAATGTTGTTTAAAGTACTGTTGTTTTAAGTTTTAACAACTTATCAGTTTATGTTAAGAAGTCTTTGTCTTAAAACAAAGTTGTATAAGTTTTACAACAATTTTTAACACTTGCAATCTTTTAAAACCACTACAACGTGTTTGTTTAAACATTTTGTTGGCCTAGTTTTTGGGTACCCAAGGTGTGAGGGTCTTGCTCTAATGGTGTTTAGGGGGGGAAGGCAGTCCATTCTATTTGTTGTTCTTATATGACAATTACCAGGCATAAAACACCAACAACCACAAAACAGAAACAAATGTTTCAATTTTGTCCCTGTTGGGCCACTAACCTTGTTCATTGATGGTCTAATCTTTGGCACCAACCAGTGAGAACAAACAGACAGTCAAAAGCGGAAAGTCATAACGATAGTGTGTGAAGTGTTTCTATTTTAATATTTGTTCACCTTGCTTATGAAAGAAATGATGAGGATGGGATATCTCCTTGTTATTATAATTTGTAATGTGAAGGTCCTCCAAAAAAACATGTTTTAGAAGTGAATGCAAGTTGGTGTTTACAGGGTTGGTGTTTTCATTAAAGACATGGTGTTTTAGAAATTAAAACATTTGGGCCCGTATTCCAGAAACTTTGTTTAACTAAACGCCGATTTTAGCTCAAATCACACCGTAATTTATATTGCGTTTAAGCAAAACGCGGTTAAATATAAATATTTTTAAACATTTCCTTACTTAAACAGAAGCTTTAAACACGAGTAACACATCGTCGTTAATTTAAGAACCGCTAACTTGAGTGTAAAAAGGGGCCGTGATGTGTTTTTAAAAATGGTTAGAAAAACAAAAGCGCAACAAAGTGTATTATGGCTTTCCGTAGCGCTTAAGTGCTACACCAACTGGGTGAGAATGATGTGCACCGTTGCTGTTGTTCAATTGGAGTGTGCAATGACCGTGCACTTGGCTAAACACACACTAAATACACTTCTTAAACTATCCCCGTAACTAGTTAAAATTTCGATGCATTTTAGCGGAGTTTAAAATTGGCGTTCTAAGCTTAAACTCCTTTCTGGATTGCCTTACTTAGCCATATGTTTTATCTCACATTTAACGTTCGTTTAGCTTTGAAATCGGCTAAACATCTTTTTGGAATACGGGCCCTTAGTGTTTAAAATTAACAGTTTTTGTGTATATATTTGAACATGTTTAGAGATTTAAACTTTTTCAAAAAACGTTTAAAAGTGTTTAATCTCTAAACATGTCAAATATCTAAACACCAATTGTTTAATTTCTAACACACCAATATGTAATTTATAACACCATGTATTTATTTCTAATTTCACACCCCAACGTATTCCATTGCTAGAAATTAACCCCTCTAACACCAACATTGCCTCACTTTCTCAACCCCTTTTTACAGTTTTGCAAAATAGAAATAAAAACACAACGTACACAATAACCATGTTTGTTATGAGAACCCGCTTTATGAATAAACTGATTACAGTGCAAACCATTTAAAGGGAGTGACAAAGGTGGATGGCAAATCTCTCCCTCATCAAAATTGAGATTTTAATTCAGAAAAACATTCATATTTTTTCTCATTACCCACCCCAGTGAAATTTAAGGCCCAGTAACTGTTTACTCTAAAGTTTTATAACCACGAACGTCCTCAAACCACAAACGGACTTCAGGACGCTTTGATATTAAAACAACCCCTAAAGTGTAGATGATTCTTCAGCTCGCAACGGTTTTGGAATAATGGAAAATATTGCTTTGATAACATGAAAGAAAAAAGGTCATAATTGTTTTGTAAAGATTTCGGGTTTACATATTTAATCAATGACGATGTTTAAATTTGGTATTTCTTGGCCACCATCCAGTCCAGGGCCGTAAGCAGGAGTTTTTTTTGGGGGGGGGTGGCGAAAAAGTGGACCTTTGGGTAAAATTGGACCTAACCCCCTAAAATGGTCCCTTTTTTTACCATTTTTTCATCAACACACCAAAAAGTGGGACTTTCTTGTCAAAATTGTTCTTAATTTTGGAACCTTTTTAATCAAAAAAATCACCATCAAAAGTGGAACCTCTTGACCCTTTTGTGGAATTTGGGGGGATGGCGGCCACCCCCCCCCCCCACCTTCCGCGTACGGGCCTGCCCTCATCGCCTGAAATTCACTTCATTCTCGGTTGCATAAACCAACAAAATTCTTTTCAATAATAATTCAGTACAAGTCTATGCTTCAAATCAGGCTGCTTGGTATTAAATACATTTCATTCATATCATATTTACAACTACTTTGTCATTTATTTTTAAAATTTCATAAATTCGTTTCATGGTTTTGTCATCACTTAATATCCTCCTCATCAATACTACATCAAAAACTGGTTTTTTGAAACGATACAAGTGTTATTTCGTCGCGGTAGTATAAGAGTTTACGCTGTATCAGAAATTTTTGGTGCTATAGACGATAGGTGGAATGCCTCCTACGCATTTTATTTTCTGAGAAGTCGGGCATTAACCTCTGGAGATTGAAAGGTTAGGAATAGAAGGGAGTCTTAGGACTTTTAACAGGGTCTATTGTGGTGAATTAATTGTTATGGAAATATACAGATATTACCATAATGGTCTAACCTCATCATTGAATTGACAATGGAGCTGGGATCTGAAGGATGTTTCTGTATCAAAATGATTACACAATTTATCAGACGAGAGATCATCTGTTTGTTTTTGGACTTCTAAACGCTCCCGTTCTATTGCTAACCTTTCTTTCTCAATTGGGGAGCAACTGCTCCGGTATCTCGCATTGTAATAATCCTTTGCCGGCCAGTGGAGGGATCGGCACTGGTGACGCATTGGTCAGGTAGAGGTGGCTGGATGATTCTCGTGACCCTAGGTGCGCTTCGACTTTGCAGGTGGTTTTTCCAACCTTTTTGGTAGTTGACGTTGGACCGTCTCCGGTTTCTTCCTCATCGTCGATAATCGCTTCAGAGAGCCAGGGTCGCCATGAATCCTGTTTACAACACACAAGATACGGATATCCATACAGTTTGCTGTTAAAAATGTTTTTAAACAATATCAATATCATATTTGCTTTACATTTCCAAAATGTTTTCAGAACATTAAGATAGAAACAACACTTGACAACATTTTTTAGATGTTTTGAAAACAATCAGGAAATGGTCAGCAGAAAGCATTTCAGCAACATCCTCTAAGCATTTACTGTTTCTAAGACTAAATGACTAAATGAGTAAAATGTTCTTGATATATCTCTATACAGAAAGCCTTAGTGTTTGATCACAAGTTATATTTAGAATGCATTTTGGAAAGTCATTTTAAGCAAACATTTTTAAAACAATTGTAAAACGTTTTTGATAATGTTTCACAAACATCAAACAAATGTTTTTTTCGTAAATATTACACCGACTTTCAAAAATGTTATGACAATGCTTTTTGGTGTTTCTGGGTTTACGAATTCCACGTAATTGCTTCAAGAAAAGCACGGGGAAACTGAATTTACGTGGAAATACACAGCAATATTCTATAATATACAACATATTAAAAAAAATCAGTTTATTTTAAGGGTTTACTATAAATTCAGCCGCAAGTTAGCAACTTCTTTTTAACGAGATTTTCTGCGTGTGTTCATCAACGGAACATTTTGTGCAATGAATGCCCCGAATTTGAAAAAAAAAGCAGCTCTCCGACAGCAATTTTCTGACCAAACGTTGTAAAATAATGGTCAACTGGGGGGGGTCCGCAAATATAAACTTCACACTGGAATTTTCCCCGTAAATAGCAGTTTCCTGTAAGTTAATATCGTTTATTTCAACTCCAAACATTCATACCTGCGAACCTGCCATAGTTTTCCCGGTAGAATACCGTTAACACTCTCTTTGGCTATAATCTGTAATATCTTTTCATACATCTCATTTGGAGTAGGGGGTGGACCGCCGCCTGTAAAGTCAAACAAAAAAAATCAGGGACAATAGTACTGTTTTGCAAATGGAACAAAATGGCATCTACAAGTTCACTGATTTTGAAATGGCGCGAAAATTGAATTTTTCAAATGCATTTTTCTCTCAAATTTCTTCCTACGAACTCAAAGTTCGCAGAACCAAATTGCTTTTGCTTAAAATGACGTCTTTCTTGCCGTATGGAAAATATTGAAGGATTCTCTAGCGGGTTTTGAGGAATCAATCAGGCATATTAATGCCGATTTCCCTCCAAAAAACAATAGTAATCGAACATCGGGCGTCCCCCCCCCCGGCTTAATGGTGCAGATCGATTTAGGACCAAGATTTCAGTTCTGGACCATTCACGTTTTCGGTGATGACATCCTTTAGGCAGCCTTTTAAGGGTCAAAGGTTAGTGTTCAAAACAGGGGTCTATTTGGGGATATAGATCGCGTTCAAATGCCAAACACCAACCTCCCGAGCCAACTTTCAGGAAATCTTTCAACGATTTAACGGTAATTTTAAGTTATTTTACGACGGGCCCCCCCCCCGTGACATGGGCCTAATAATAGGTCATTGTGGAGTGTTTCCGAAGAACGGACACTTTCTTTTATGACAACTCTTGAACTCACATACAAACTACACACAACGTCAAATAAAAGCTAATAAACTTAGATTAACAAATGACGCACTCAAAATGCAGCATTTACCATTTTGGGTTTGTTTTTTGATTTAACCTCTAGCTTTAGAGGAGAGAACCTCAACCCCCCTCATTTCTTTCCGTACTTTTTCCAATGGTCTCCTGTCCTCCTGCGGGCCCCAAAGATAGGCCGGCCCTCTGCCATGTTTCCTTATTGGGGAAAAACAGAACAAACCCAAATAATAGTATTTTGTCACTTTTTGCTACACTATAAACAAGTAAGCAATGCATTGTGTCGTTAAAATACCCTGTATTATCTTGATTTGGCCTTACAATATTTTTATCTTTTGCATCTCTGCTTATTTTTGTGTATCACATAACCATATAACTACAATCAAAATTTTTAAGGTTAGGAAAAATATAACTTTTTTTCCACATTTTTCTGTTTTGACACCCCCTTATTTTACGCACCCGGACCATCGCCTGTTGGAAAGAAGATGAAGACCCTTTTACGTTACGCGTTTTTTTTTTTTTTTTGTTCACGCTCATCCACCTTTGAATACAATGTCCCCCGTGTCCCCTCCCCCCGGCCCCTCTCCATCGCATAAATGGATACGTCAGGTCAATCAACATGATTTCAACAACGTCTCCCGGCAAACTTCCCGCCAATCCGACCGACGTAGGATACTTGTTGAGAAAAGAAACAAGCTAAACTAGACTGGTGCTCGAAGCGAGCAACGAATGTTAGCTGGCGACGTTTGGAACCCATGTGTTCAAACATGATCAACCTTTGACCTCAAAATGGTGTCGGGAAGGATAGATTTTTCATGTGTCAAAATTTTATACCTGTTTCCCGAACGTGTAATTTTACATTTGTGTCTGTTTCCATTGGATTGTTTTAAAACCTATAGATCTTATTATTGTGTGTACCAACAAACCAGGAATCTCCGTATGTCACTTGTTCTATTTAAAGGTGCAACAGGACGGACAGAAAAAAAAATTTTTCAAGTCATCCATATATTTTTTCTGTGGTATGTAGTGATTTGAAATAATTACACACTCTCAGCTCAGTAGATTCCATACCTTTTATAGGGCTCAGAATAACTTAAAAATTTAAACAAAAGGTGGTTTTGTATGTTTATATTTCAATATAAAAAAATTATTTCTACTAGGAAATTGAAATTTCACAATTTTTGTACCAAAAAAACAGGTCTTAATCAGTTAGCTTAATCCTTTAGATGAGGATATTTTTTAGAAGAGCGTTACACCAGTGTCACAATCCGATTTCACATTTTTTAGAGGCAAACCTGTATTTGAAATCTCTTGTTGCAACCTTTTAAATGGATCATACTGTTTAAGTGGGCATTTCGTGAACCATAGCCTCCTCCCCTCCCCTGTTACTTCAAAAAGTTGAGAATTTTTTAATATCTCTTAACTTTTGCCTAGTAATCCACGTGTCACCTAATCTAACTTGCAAATTCGGTCGTATCTAGTAAAAGGATCTTCTACAGTGATGAACGTTTTTATTTGGGCTTGCTCGCATCAAAACTAAGAGCGAAATAACGTAAACGTCATTCCGATTAACGAATGCGTCTGATTTGTTCGCGTTTATTTAGGGTTGCCTGCATTGCGAACTATCGTATCTGTAGAAATTGCACAATTATTTATATTTTCTGTCCATAAACGTACAAAAATTACAAACAGTGTCCTCTGGGACCGGGGAAAGAAGCAACTGATCAGAACACACAAAACCGCAAGTTCAACTCAAATTTTGTGAACGAGCTTTTTCAAGATATCTAGTGAAAAAAGATAAAACAGAAGGTGCTGAAATCACGAAAGCCCCGTGTAAACCGTTAACACGATTGTTATTGTCCAATAGGCCCAATCGTATCTTTTTACTGGGTTTTCTTACTAGATCCTTTCTTCCTCCTGACCCGACAAGTTTTAGCTTTTCTGACTGACGAACTCTATTAACATAGCCCTCTTCATCAGTAAAGTCGGGGCCTCCTCTCGGTCCCCTAGGTCCTTTCTTCTGTTTTTTGATGAAAGAAAAACTAGAATTTCAGAACATAGTATACGGAATATAGATCCCCATATAGACCATGGCAACTTTTTATTTTGTTACGCGAAATTATAGTCCGCCGTACTCCCAGTCCGGCTACAACGGCAAGAATAGGGCACTCCCTTCAGTTGACCCTTTAACGCAACATTAGTTCACGCTTCTTTCCGTTGTCGTCTATGGAACCGAACTGTGGCTCCCGGCGGTATAATTACTTTTCACTCCGGGCAAACCGAATGATGAAATTCTGAGAATGGCAATGGATTTATGTTTGAATTTGGGGGAATCGAAGTTGTTTTTACAGTCAATGGCCCGTTACCAGGGGTGCAGTGGGTGTGGTCGCAATTGCACAAAAGGGGCAAAAGTCCACTCTTGCTAATTTTTTGATAAAAGGTCCAAATTTGAAAATTTTTTTGACCAGAAAGTCCACTTTTTTGTGGTAAAATGTTTAAAAAGTCCAAAATAAGGACTTCTGGGGTGTATTCGGATACACAACTAATTACATCACCAAAAGGTTCCACTTTTTACTGAGAAAAACAATCCACTTTTTTCGAAGTTCCCCCGCACCCACTAAATAAATCCTGCGTACGGCCCTGTTTAATTACAGTGTTTAATCTGCTTGTAACGTTTAACTTGAACACCCTCTCAGTAATTACCATTACATATATAATCATTATTTAGACTTAATATCATTAGTTTGTTCTTCTGACACTTGTTTGCCCAATTCAAACCAAGTATCAGGTGGTCGTGTCCTTCTAAAACAACAAAATTCAAACCAAATTAAACCCGTCCGGTGTGAAAGTCTAACACGAGGAAAAGACGGCATGGATGGTGAGAGATATAAAGGGGTATCCGCTGGGGGCGCCATAATCCTGGGCTCCATAACGACAGGAAGAAAGCGTGAAGAGTCAACAAATCGAGTGCCCTATTCATTACCAATATAGTCAAGGGGACGTGGACTCCCGTGGGATTTCAATGGATTAAGCAGCACACCTATTTAGAATAACCTTAAAGTAGGTCCCGAGAACCAAGAAAAGTTTGATGAGACTTCCCAGGGGGGGGCCAGATGGCAGCCACTTGATTTTTCAAAAATGGCTGCCATTTTGGTATATTTTCCATCATACTGGTTGTGAATGTGCTAAGAACCTAGTTTTGGTGCCAAAACTTCATTGTAAACACCTACACTCTCTGGAAAGCATAACGCTAGATTAGAGGAGGAACATTAAAACTTCCAGCCATTTTGTTTTCAAATGGCCTCCAATTACCATATTTATTGTACTTTTCATCGTAATTTTATTGGTGAGTTTCAATACAATTTAATTAAGGTGACACAGTCTCCATTTAACATTTTTACCGTAATTTCCTCATATTTGGTACCCGTCCGTATTAGTCAAGGGGACTGTGGAATCCCGTGGTTTTCAAATGGCTGCCATTTTGTATATTTCCAAATCAATCCAGAGTTGGACTGTGCTAGGAAGCTATTTTTGGTGCCAAACTTTAAGACTGGCCCAAGCCATTTTTGTTTTTTCAAAATGGCCGCCAATTAGGGGGGGGGGGGGGCCATGTTTAGGGTGGGTGTACATTGTCACAGTAAGTTATGTTGAGTTCAATAATTTTATTATGGTGACAACGGTCTCCATTTATCTAGTCCCGATGTAATTAAAGATGTTTCCTATTTGGTAAGAGTAAAAAATGCTACCTTACCAACAAATGCTACATTATGAAAAAATGAGAAAACATATCTAGAAGCATTTTCGAAAGCTATTGTCGTTTTAAAAAAATAAAAAATCGCACCGGATGAAAGTTTACGGGGGGTGCCACTACTGCCCCCCCCCCATTGGTAAAACAGGGCTATACACAAGATAACAAAAACCCTGTTTACAAATATACATAGAACACCCATAATCCATCACTGTAAATTTAGAGCAGTCTATTTTGTATGATACATAAAAAGCTTCCTGTATGTTATCCGTGAGTGTTGTATTAGAGTTGGATGTGGAGTACTCTATTTGGTATGAAATCCCTAAAACTTGCATTGGTGGTAGTTGTTTATTGGTATAATGCCACCAATAATGAATTCGCAAGAACAAGCTCTCTATATAATTCACGTTGCAGGAGTCCTATAACAGACCAGATCGGCAGATGTGCCACAAACAGCAAAGTGAGCATATTGTTTAACTCTTAAAAAGTGCACTTTGGAGTTGTTTAATTTGTTGAGTCCCCACAAATATGTAATTCAATCATGAGCAAGCTCATCAACACCATCATCCCTTCGGTTATTCTTTGTTTATCCACAATCATGAGACGATGTTAGGTTCTAAATGAGGGTTGTCGTCCTCATCTGCAAGGATGGGCCCGGGGACATTGGTTTGGTCCACAATTTCTTGAATTCATCGTACTCAATGGAACCCCAGTAAGTTCCTGTACAGTTCAGTCCATTTGCATTTGCACTAATTGTTGTCACATCAAGACTTGGCACAATCATTTTCACCAAATGACCTTATTGCAGCTGGAACAGAGGCAATGTTCATCACTGGCTTGATTTGTCTCCACGAAACCATCTGTAGTAATTGGGTGCCACAAAACCATGGATTTGATATGTCATTGTGCCTAATCGGTCCGGCCCGTACTGTGGTACCCCCCCCCTTATGGTAGCTAGTAAATTGCTGCTCTGGTAGGAGGCAGACCATACGATTGTTCCTGTTGCTCTTGGCTAGTTGTTACTCTGGCGCACCAAACAAAATCCGCATCTAAGAACTAGAAAGGATCTCGCCAGCTTCCAAGCAGATACAACTGTCATACATCTGCTACATTTGGTTTATTCGTACGAATAATACCACTGACCACAAACGCGCTTTGTTGGATGGCAGGCTAATTAGGATTGCTTCAGAATGATGTTTTTCTTGCCCCTCCGAGCAGTGAAAGGACCCTAATAATTGTCATCATCCTGAACCAATTCTTTCAGTCCTTCCAAAACGTCAGCTTTCCATTGCCAGCAATCTCCCAGTGACATCTTTCCATGATAGTGGATGAAAAGGGGAGAATGCAGCCTTCTAGCATCCCGCATTGTAAATAAGGGCTATTGTCTTCTTAATATACTCCTGCGACAAAATGTATCTAGACAGAAGGTTGGGTAGCGCAGAATGGTCTAGTAGAAAGGACGTCTGTGTATAGTGAATAAATTCTCATACAGATTGTGGCATCCAATTGTGTAGCATTTAGACTACTCCAGAGAATGAGCTTTGTGTGTGCTTCTCTAATGATGCTAGACCTCATGACCTAATTCATTTCTCGATTCAATTTCACAAGGCAAGAAACAGGACAATCAGAGGGTCGATTCGGCTCCGAATAACCCTGCACTTTTAACAGCTATATCATGCGGGCCCACTACGACTCATGTTTTTGGTACAATGAGGTGTACCTAATCCGAAGTTACCAAAACCCCCAGCCCAATTACTACGGTAGGCTATGGTGAATAGCAAATTAAAGCCAGTGAAGACATCTTTGCCTCCTTCTCCGTATGCAGTAATTCATTTGGTGAATGTGATTGTGCCAAGCTTTGATGTGCCAGTAATTTATGCAACTGTGGAAAGAATGGCTATTCTGTACTAGATTTGTGGAAGCTTAATTAGTCTGATGAATGCCACAATGCAGAATAGTGACCTAACCAATACCCACACTGTTAAAATGACCCTCAAAATTTGGTGACTCACAATGGCAAATAACTGTACAAAATGTTCATTTCAACTGCTATGAGTCCCCGCTTCCCATTAAAATGATGTTTTTTTCTATGGTCTTTTTAACAGTACATCATAAAAACCGCCGATGATGCCGACAGTGATAGAACATTAAAATTGTGGTAAACATAGAATTCACACAAAGTGGGACTCATACCAATTAACAACCCCGCCGTGCATTTTTACAGAATTGTAATTATATGTTCGCTGTATTTTTTGTTGGTCATATCTACCCCTACCTCACTAATCTGCTATGACCTTATGAAATATTGCAAATGTTTTTGCGCTTGTTCTTGATAATCAACAATTCGTTGTAACTCATCTAATAAAACAATTCCACAGTGCACTTTGTTAAAGACTCAAACCAAATAGACTACTCCACACCAGTTAAATACAATACACCCATGGACTACCCTACATGCAGTTTTTTAAGGACTCATACAAAAATAACTGCGCTACAGTTCTTGAGTGGTGTAATCATGGGTTTGTTTCTATGGACATAGGACAGTGTTTTTGTTATTTTTCTTTAACCCCAGTTTAATCGTATGTTTAGTAATGTTGTAAGAAGAATTCATCTCCACTTGGGCCGTTTCCAATACAATGTACGATTATGACAAGGATACTATAGTGCATTTACCTTCTCGGTCAGTGACATCATGGCGATCAGTACCCAAAGCAGTAATCGTGAGCTTTGATTGAAGTCCTGCCGTTTAACGTGTTGGCATGAGAATATATTCATCTGACTCATACTCCACTGGTACCACGGTGAAGAATAAAGGTCAGTTGACTCTGTCATGCCAATTAGTTTTCATGAATTTATTCGTTGTTGTCTGTGGAGCACGGATTTTTTACACTGATGTAAAAGAAGATCTAATCCGGGCTCCATAGACGACAATGAGACTGTGGTGAAAGAGTCACTGAAGCAAGTGCCCTATTCTTAACCGTTGTGGGTGGACTATGAAGTTCCGGTCAGACTATAAAAAACTTCTACACCGGTGTAGAAGTAGACCATTGTCCGGCATACTCACAGTCCACCGGGACAATGGTTAACAATATGGCAATCGATTCAGTTGACTCTTTACGCAAACATTAGTTTTCATCATCACGCTTTATTCCGTTATCGTCTATGAGCCCCGGACTATGGCTCCAACGGACTATATCTTGCTTTCCACCGGTGTAGAAAGTCGCCATGTCCGCGTACTCACAGTCACACGGAACAATGTTGAACAATAGAGCAATCGATTCAGTTGACTCTTAACGCAACATTAGTGTCACGCTTTATTCCCGTTAATCGTCTATGGAGCCCCGGACTATGGCTCCCAACCTGACTATATCTTCTTTCACACGGCACTTAGGATGTATCGAGTAAACATACTGCCTGAACCGGTTGCTATCGCTGACGTCGTGGAAGCCAAATGCGCCATAGCATTCAGGTCCAGCATAAATGCCCTATGATACCTTGTATTGAAATAAAGTTACCCAAAAAAGACCCTTTAAAACGTGTCAAAATGGGCAGCCATTTGAAATACAAATTAATACAGATGGAAGATAAGGAAGAATTCTAGGTACTCTCAACAAAATCCAACATCTATATATCACTTGACTATAAACTGGAGACTGTCCCCTTTTTTAAAAAAAAAAAAATTTTTTTTTAAAATTTGTTATGAAACGCACCACTATTTCTGCTGAACATGTACAATAACATGGTAATTGGCAGCCATTTTGAAAAAACAAAATGGCTGCCAGCTTATGTTCACTCTTATCCTTTCCAGGTGTTTAACATACAGGTTTTTTCGGCACCAAAACTAGCTTACTAGACATTCACAACTCGAGTTTGCATTAAAATATACCCAAAAGGGCGGACCATTTTGAAATCAGATGGCTGCCATCTGCCACCCCTTGGAATTCTCCATCAAAGTTTTTCTGTTATCTGGGGCCTTACTCAGGTGTCTAAATAGGTGTGATGCTTTTTAATCATTGAAATCCCCGGGACTTCATTCTCAAACCCACAGTCCCCCTAACTATAGGTGGACGCATGAGTCTGTTGGGACTAGAAAAATCTTCCTATATTGTACTAGATTCCGAGAACAACGAGTGCAACCGAATTCTATGCAAAAAATGTGCTGTCGCCCGTGTGGGCACGATAGAGACACGGTAGTTAGATAAAACAATACATTTATCAGTCTCATTCTTTAACTCTTTTATTCAAGTAGGCATAAGGTTTTCAGAAAAAAGCAATTCACCAACAAATGAAGCAATATAGAAATAAGTAGGAACGTAATAGAAGTAACACCAAAAATAATAATAAAAAATAAAAACATAATAAAAATACTCATAATATTATCAATAGCTAAATTTGATAGAGTAAAGTGATAAAATTACAACAAAATATTTCAAACATATATAGAGAAATATAACCGCAATAAAATTGAACAACAAAGTAATAAACATAAGTGAAATGGAAAAAATACTTTATTTCTTCATAACTGTAATAATGTTTTCTTAAAATGTGTATAAATCGTAGTTTATTTTTTCCCTTGTTTGTCATAAATGACTTATTTAACAATGCCACCCTTCTATAAGCCATTGGGTTGTCTAGTGGTTATAAAAAAGAAAACTATTACAAACATTTAAAACAAGGAAAAATAAGAAAATAGAAAACTAACAATTAAAATAAAAAAAATATCAATAGAAATAACCAACATTAAACAATTAAGCAAAATAAATTCGAAAAAAATTTTAAATATTCTATGAAAACTTACAAACAAAATCAAATAATTAATAATTAATAAAGTCACATAACAGAATATAAACAAAACTCCCCCCCCCACAACACAAAATGAAGAATAAATAGTAAATAATTGAAAATATAAATGGCCCAAGGATACATAAATAAAAATCGCGGTGTTGAAAAATTGCTCGATTTTTTTTTTACACAATATTTATAGCACCCAGTTTTCCGCAGTATCGTAAATGAAGTCTAATATGTTTTGTGAGGTTTAATGATGATTTGATCACTATAAGGTATAAAAAACACAGACATAGGCAGTTTGATCATTACACAAAGAACGTCCTATATGATCCCCGCCTATAGTAATCCATCAAATTTCAGGATTGAATTTGGAAACTCACTGTATGAAATTAAAAAAAATGACTTTATCACGAAAGTGGTGAGAGATGTAGGCCTACGACTATTTCTGTTCTTTTTAGATGGTCTGTTTTGGGTGGTTGCCTGCTTAACCATCTAGGCCTATACTAGCCTGCTACTTAAACTTATGAATCCCAGTTATGGACTCAGTGCGAGTGTTGTAAAAGTTTTGACTATTCAATTTAATAACAATTACATAATACAACGTATATTAATTTTTGAAAGTTAAAAAACACTTCCGGAAACCTTCTCTGATGTTGGTCCCTTCATGCGAAGAACTAAAATATGTCATGAATATGTGTAGCCTGTAGACCAAACACTGAAACCGCAGCCATTGACTCATCCATCAAATAAGTTTAAAAAGGATCCTAGGCCTATAGCTCAAGCTGTAGTTCCTTGGTAGTTAGAATGGTGATATTTTTGATACATGGATGTGTGATTCATTATATGCTACGCCGAGCCCTATCTAGGCATGGTGCATTTTCTCTTTTGCCGGCTAGCCTATCGAAGCTATATATGCCCTATCTAGGCTATGTGCATTTTCTTTGCCGCTAGCCATAGGCTAAGCCTAGGCCCTATCTAGGGGCCTATGTTGCATTTTCTTTGCCGGCTGCTAGAGCTAACCATCACTTAGGGATAGGCTATATACTGCTAATGGCCTAGTCTACACTACCTGGTCATAGTAGCCCTTTGCCAATAGTAAGGGGGTAGTTTAAGTTTAACCAGTAAACCATGGCATGGTCCATGGAGGGTCTACAAGATAATAAGTTGTAACTACACTTTTGCCGATTTGCCTATGGCTATGCTTTAGCCTTTGAGACTAGAATCCTCATGATCTACTCGTAGGCTAGACTACTAAACTACTCACTAGTGCATGTAGGCACCTATCAAGCTTTAATATCAGGGAGTCTATGGCTTTATGATCGTGATTATTATTATTAGTTTTTTTCTCCGCAACTGTAACTGTACCGGTCAATGGCTGCATGTGAATCTTTAATGGTGTATTCATACAGCCTCGCAGCCTCGCAGGCCCGCTCACCGTTCCACTGCTAATCGACGGCTTTAATTCGTATTACTCACACTTGGCCCCTTATACGAGGTATAGATTTGGTCTATTAATATCTTCTGCTAATAAAAGACGAAAACAACCTTTGAACATTGATATGGCGTGTTGTAGGCTAGTGCATCTTGCACCCCGACTCGGGATCGAGCTGTCCCGGGAACAACATCAAGCGACAAACTAATCGATAATAGTTCATGATTTATTTAGGCTCTTCATATTAGTTTAATTTTTGCGACCTCTTTGGAAGGTCTTTTCTAGGTCCCTTGTTTGTGAAACAGAAAAAAATAGGACTTTGGGTAAGACCCCGTCTTACACAAAGACCCGACGTAGTACATTAAAGAACCCTTCCACTAGTCCTCTTTAGTGAAACCGTCCCCTGATGCTCCTCAGAGCCAGCTGCTACCCTGCTGCTTTCAGTCGATCCTCACCTTTGGCACTCAGTCAGGTCTCAAAACCTTGCTGTGAAAGTCCCAAGGTCCCACTTGGCCTCCCACAGCAGATCATTTCTCTCCATCTCTTAGGCTTTTGGAAGGCCCTTTCGCTGCTCATTAGCACCAACCAGAACTTGCAGAGTTTCAAACGGGAGGTTAATCGCTATCTAGTCGCCAATCCGTCAGCGTTACTAATTATATAACTGCTGTTAATGCCTAGATTCACCTTGGCATAAAAGTGAACTGACTACACTAATGCCATGCAGGGCTAGAATTTCGGTGAGAATCTGAGAATTGATTCTCGCAAAGATTCTCGTCAATTATTGCATGAATCAATGGTGATTCTCGTAACTTTAAACTTAACACAGTAGCGAATTAGATGTATTCCGGCGCAAAACTGATTCTCGCACTCTGCAAGAAATTCTACCATCCCTGCATGCATTCTTTCCCTAATTTGTCCGTAAATATTGAACATCCCAAGAACTGTACGACAATGTCTTTGCTTGCCTCTCGTCATTTCGATTTTATTCTCAATGTATTTGGTTGCTCTTTCACAGTTAATTTCACACTTATAACATCACAAATATTGTTCTGATGAACACCAAACAGTACAACTAATTGACAAAAAACTTAACGCTGGTCATCCTGAAAGGAGCCTTAACTTCAGACCTGGGGTTAAACCAGATTTAGTCCTAAACAAGAGTGTACCTTTTTTCCCGTTACAAATGCTGTGAATGTGTGCCATAACAGGTGAGAAAGTTCCTCATGGATGGGCTTTTCTGGCCCATCAGTGGAATTTTTCTCACCTTTTACATTTAACTTTCCCAGTATTTTTAAAGAAAAAGGTCCACTCATGTAAGACTAACTCTGGTTTCAAACCCAGGTTTAAAGTTATCTCCCTTTCAAATACTTAATCAGAATTGCTGTTTCACGTCATGTATTTGGCACTTATTGCTATTCATCATCTCATAACAAAGAGCATGCAGGAGCAGAATATCACAGGAGCCTAATTTTAAGGAGTTTGTTCATTCCCCACTTCAGAGAAGGTTGAATACCATTCGTAGTTAGTACAGACCCTACAGGTTACTGCTGGGTAGTAGTACTCTCAAATTGTGGCGTCACTTTTTCAATAGGGTCCAGTTTAAGGTTACACATGGGTCAAATATTTAAAATGTCCCACTCATGTTGAAAAATGTCATAAGGATTCCAAAAAATGTAGAGTTTGTACCGACCTATGACCATTGGTTTACGAGTTATATGGTAAGGATGACTAAAAAGGTAAAAAAGTTTATCTCAATTTATACAGGGGTCAACATTAACAATTACTGATTATATTTGAAATACTTGCAAATTATTACCTGAGGAAAAAGGACTCCAAAAAGTATAGGTTTGTTTGTGTTAAATGTTTACTTTGAGATAAACGTCAAAGAAGGTCAATGCCAATTGAATTATGTTGCCCTATGACCTATTTTGTCATATAACACGATTAACTATGCATTAGGCGACGAAAATAAAAAAACCCTGTTTTACGGGCCCGACCGACCCTGATTTTTCAGGTTTGCAGAATTTTTTTTTTTTTTAGTTTTCCAAAAATCATGTAAAATCAGCCTGTTTTTAGCCAAATTTATCAATTTTGGCAAATATTTTTAAGAAAAATTTTTTTGTAAAACTTTTTCATTATTTCTCATGATTTTTCAGATTTTGGGCCTATTTTAGACCAATTATGATTTCCAGAAAAGAAAAAAAAATTAAAAAAAAAAAATAATCGCCCGACCGACCGACCCTCTCGAAAGGTCCGCTCGCCCGTAAAACAGGGTTTTCTTTTTTCGTCGCCTTACAGATGATACAAACTATTCCTTATTTTGGCACATTAAGCTAGATGAACATTTTGTTCTTTTACCAAAATTGGAGCAACTTTTAATTTTGATTCCTGTACAAATGGAAATTGTTTTTTTTTTTTTACAATTTTAGCTATTTACCCCATTACTCCAAAACCAATGGTCACAGATGGTAGGAACTGTACATTTCCAAAATCCTTAAGACTAGCATATGGCATACATTTAACATGATTCGAACATTTTAAAAGTTGTACCCCTTTGTAACCTTAAATTGGCCCCTATTGAAAAAGTGACACCACAATTGAGAGTACTAAACACCTAGCATTGATATAAAAGGGTCCATACTAACTACCAAAGGTGTTTAACCTTTTCTGTAGTGGGGAATGAATGATGTTTGACGTAAGTCCATGACACTTCACCACTTCTATATCACTCAAGGGAGATTTCCCTGCTGAAATTTTCAAGACAACTGTAAGATCAGAGGTTGCTTTCCTTTATTCTTATGCATTGTTGGGGGGGGGGGGAAATAAGCCCAAATTAAAAGCAGAAAGTAAACCACAAATTAACACAAATGAAGCCAAGTGAATTTGATTTTGTGCATAAATCCAGTATCTATCCCATGCATTCATTGGATTAAAGCCCAGGGGGGTCTCACTTTTGGTTTGGGTAGGGATATTCAGCTGGGTGTTTGAACCACTATCCCGAAAATATACAAAAAATGACAGATTTGCTACCCATTCTTATACCTGCTTTGGTGGAGGTTTTGGGGTAAACCCCAGAAGCTGAGAGAAAACTAGCTGTTAAAATGTATTTGAGCCATTTTTGGCAGCATTATTTTTCACACTCGCGGTTTGCACGCATTCTTCATACCTGATTGACCATACACTTGCAACAGAAATGCAACCCTTCATATACCAATTTGCAAGAAAAGGGGACAGATCAATACGCCAAAATTGCGGAAAATGAGACCCTTCTCGGCCGCACATCCCAGTACCCCCTTTTCCAATAAGAACCCCCTCAGCCCGGATTAATGCAAGATAAATAACATGTGACCGCACTTTAATCAAATGAACATGATAGTACATCATTGTGTAATTGCAAAAATGTCATAAGGGCAATAGCTGCCATTTATCAAAAATTCCCATCAAACATACTATCATAACTCCATCCTATTTATATGGCAAATCTTTGTTCAAATGCGGTCACCTGAAGAACCACTTCAAGAGCCACTGACTCAAGAAAAGATAAATTGAGTATCCTACTACACGACGGCACAGAGATGCATCACATGGCAGCTATTGCACTTACGTCCTCCTTGCACTCACATAAAGATACAGTTGGCACAAAAAGTATCTCGGCATGTTTTTCGATCAGCTGAGTATTGTTTCAAAGTCCTACCATTTTGAAAGTTTTTGAAATATACATTTTATTGCCTAGGTCTTGCTCTTTCATTTAATACCTGGCTTGTAAAAAAAACGTGCAGAAATGGCTGAGATAGAACGCCCAAAAGACGCAAACCCCAAAAGTTGCAGTTTTTGGATTTTTCAATGGGCATTGCAGTGTACTGGGACACGAGCACGTGTACCACAATCAATATTGCAAGTAGGCTTTCTCGCTCATTCAGTCGGAAAACCTCTTTGTGTAAACTCAATACACATGTATTATTGCGTTGTACCACAGAGTGACCATTGAAAAATCCAAAAACTGCAACTTTTGGTTTGAGGGGTTAGCGTCTTTCGAGCGCTGTATCTTGGCCATTTTTGCACGCTTTTTTACAAGGTGTTAAAGGTGCAACGAGAGATTTGAGACACCCAAATTTTTTGTCGTAATTTAGTAATTTGATATATATTAGACACTCAATAGATTTCTTACCTTGTATTTGGCTACAGAAATGTCTAAAAAGAGATAAAGATGATTTTGATTTGCTCATATTTTAATGTAAAACACAGGCTGAATTTCGTATTTGCTCCTATACGAAATTAGAAATTTCACAATTTTTGTACCAAAGGAACATTTCTCAGATAATCCTTTCAAATGGGGATATTTTTGATCGAAAGCTTTACATCAGGACAAAAATTACTAGTTGTGTTTTTTTAGGGACACCTGATATGTGAAATCTCTCATTCCACCTTTAAATGAAAGAGCAAGACTTAGGCAACAAAATGTATATTTCAAAAACTTTCAAAATGGTCTGACTTTGGCACAATACTGATCAAAAACATGCCGAGATACTTTTTGTGCCAAGTGTGTGTATCAGCTGGTTTTGGGGGCTAGCTTAGGCAGTACAGTGGATCGACTTTGTTAGCCAAAGTGCAATGAGCTCATGAATATGAGTATAAACCGTCAACAGTTTCCTTGTAATACTTTAACTAAGTAACCATTATGTTTTGGCTGGATCCAAGTGTGGGAAAATATCATATCCACACACAATGATAAAATTGGATATTTTCCCCAATATTTAACAATTCCTAGGCGGCCCATTTTTTTTTGGCAACTCTTACTCGCCCAATAAATATGGAACCTCAATCCATCCAATTTTTTATTTTTTTTATTTTTTTTATACTTTGTATTTTGTTCAAGGTTCACCTTTTTGTTATTAGGCCAATCAGAGCAATATGCAAAAAGCTTCATTATATGCATATACAATCATACTTTGCATGGGTAACACTTGTGTCCACCACTACCCACACACCATTACCATTAAAATTGGAGTATGCATTCTGGTCAGGTTCACTTTTTTTGTAAAATTTTGATGAATAGACCTTCATCATACATACATTCTAGACAGCATACAACTTAATGCTAACTGCCCTTCCCTCTATGCTGGTGGCCGCAGAAAAGGGTAAGGGCTTGTAGGACTTGGAAGTCTATACGATTATGGGATTGAGTACCCACATACCAACTTGGAGAAGTTTGCCGTGTTCCTTCCCACAATGCATTTCTTCCAATACCTTTTGCCCTGGTTGTTAACAGTTTTATAGTGACAAGAGTACCCCCCCTATATGAACAGAACTCATCCCATTTTTTTGCGATTTAAGTACTTTTTTCACTATAAAGTCATGTTGTAAACCCAGTGATGGTGGGAAGAACAATGTTTTATGTATACCGCTCTTCTCCCCCCCAAAACCCTTTCTGCCATTTCTAAAGGCTTATGATATTTTGCGCAACAAAATGAAACGAAACAGATTTTTTAGGTGGGTAGTATAGGTGATATTTGGCAATCCAGATTTTGGTTGGTAGGTTTCCACTCCAAGATTTGATCTTTTTGAACTTCTATAAAGCTCTTTTTTTTTAAAAACCTTTCAGTTTGGATGTTTTGTTTGCAGAGGGTGACAGCTGATGTAGTTTATTTAGCACTTATGAAATCTGTTTCGCAAATGCAGGTCCTAATAGGAGGTGATATTTTGCGAAACAGAATTTTCTTTGTACATTTGAATTAAATAACTAACAGATGATTCGGAAATACGTTCACTAAGTTTTTGAGTCAATATGACACTAGTTGCAATCATATTTGCTCTTCACAGTGTTTACATTTTTTCCTAAAGCTGTTACCCGTCTTCACACCTTAAAAATCTGTTCCGTTTCATTGTGCAAAATATCATAAGCCTTATGTAACCAAACAGAATCTCAACTTGTACTTCATGGCTGGCTGTTTTCATTGCAATCTCTCACTCTTAAAATATTAATATTACAGATTAAAATTAGTGCCCAAGAGGGGAATCGAACCACAATCTTGATTACAAGACGAGCACCTATAGATGCACGCCACGCAATTCTAGCCGGTAAAGGCACATTCTTTGCAACTAAAATAACACAAATTATAATGTCCCACAGCTTTTTGTGTTTTTAAATGAAAGAAACTACCAGCAAGTGTTTTGAGTAAAATGTTAACCATCCCAGTTCTCACGAAACTTGTTATGGGTTTTGACCTTTCAAGTACTTTTTAATGACATTCAATATTCCTTTTGATCATACATTTTCGACTATGTAAAGGTAGTTGACTCCAATCAACATCTCGTCCCCATTACTCCATCAAAATTTGATATTTTATTAATCAGAAAGGCAGCTCATTTTTCATTCCCCCAGTGAATTTAAGGCCCAGGAAATGTTTCCTTTGATGTCATGAACATCATGACGTCAATGTCACCTTCTTTTCTTTTTTAGTGAAATAATTTGAGGGAGGAAAACAACAAAACTGACCAGGCCCCAACCTGGGAGTGGCAGTGGGGTGGACACCCCCACCCCCTAAAAAAGTAACCAAAAGAGGTAAAGACCAAAAATTGGTTGTTTTGTTTTTTTGTCAAACGGAAAGTTAAACATTCCAGTAAATAAGTCCACTTTTGCCATTTCTCCACCCCCTCCCCTTTAGCAATATCGGTGAAAAGTCCCATTTGAAAAAAAATTGTCTCCCCCCAAAAAAAATCATGGTGACGGGCCTGAGTTGACCATGATTGGATCACCTATATCTAAAGCAATCGCAGCACTTTTTTTAGAGTGCCCCAATTGTCCAAAAAATTTGAGATTTGTGCACTGTTGCATTGGTAACTGGCTTCGTAAATTAATCATGTGAATGGGGAAAAGCTTGGGACATGTCAAGTATCGCAAAAAGAATTTTATTGGGATAATTATTATGTTATACACCGATGGCTACTGGAAAGGTGCTACGATATTTATGGCTAGGAAATAGCACCAGGTACGCATCTACCACTCATCCATTATCACATTCTGTTGCGTTCAGACAAGGTCATTTTCGTTTTGTGAGGTGGCACTCTTTTCACAATGGACGGCTGACAAATTTGGCGTTTCCAGTTCCGCCATTAAATACATCGGGACCAAATTCTAATTACAAAAAGACAAATACGCACTGTTTAGTATTACCATTCACTGGTATAATCTCTACTACAGGGTTTCAGAAAGAATTACACCCTCTATAGGCGACCATAACTTCAAGTAAGTATCACATATGAAAATTTAAGAAGAATCTTCAACCACAATTACTTTTAAACATTTTAGATTTGTAAACACAACTCGATTCGGTTCAGTTAGTTTGAAGAAAGAAAATAAGCAATTATTAAGACAAGGTTAATGGCACTTCCTTCCAAGTTTGCTCACAAAATGCGAAGATTTGATGGTAACTTACGCTGAAGTACTTGTGTTCTCATTTCAATCCCCATAGAACGAGCCTTGTTTAAGATTTGTGAGTTCATGCCATTTTGTTCGTTTATTGGGTAATAAGTAAATTACCGTGACAATTATAGCAAAAATCCACTCTCTAAACAAGAAAAAACGAACAAGAATTGATCCACTTATTAGAAAACAACACCATAATAAAATCGGCATAAAAATGTGAAATATTTAGTTGAACTAGGGGTGGCACTATTTAGAATTTTTGAATTGAGAAGTTTAACAGGTGGATAAACGGAACAATAAGATTAGTCAACAATAGTTTTTATTCAGAATTAGACATCGTATTCCAATAAGATGGTGGATTCTACATTTAAAAAAATGAAGGCCATTGATTTGAGTGCAAATTCAAAATTTGAATTTTTTATATGTATATAGGCCTGCTCGTGTTATATGAAGAACTGGCACGAGACAAGATAGTTGGGTCAACATTTGTCGCCATTACAATGGGAGTTTGCAGTTTCAGATATGCCGAAACTGCGGTCATAAATTACTCTGCGTCATGCAGAATTAGTTAAGATTTCCACAGAAATCCTCTTGCAACAATGTTAATAGAAGTAAAGTGAAAACGGGTACAAGTCAAAAATTTGAACAGGTCGAGAAAGGCGGAAACTGTCCGAAACTTTACAGAAATTGCAGTCATCAGACGAAGTTCTCTTCTAAATCCGCGGACAAAGGGCAGACGTAGCATGTGCCACAAATACTTTGCATTGTTGGCATGCTCGATTACAAAAGCGGAAGCATTGATCAAAAAGGACAATATACACATCGGAATCAATTCTTAGCAAACAAAGGAGGTGAAACATTTGGTGGTTGAAACCGGTCTTAGATTGTTATAATGCCACAACCGAGTTGAATATCAATTTACTTCGTGTTCAATATTAATTTCAAAGCATAACTTTTCTAGAAAGCTGCATGATGATATGCAATTTAAATTAAAATGAAAAAAAGGAATAATTCGCTTGGATTGGCGACAGCCATGGTATTAACATAATAGTGGAATAGCACACATTGTCGTGAATCGCACCCAGACAATGGAACACCTCTTGGTATGTGCCCATTGCGGAGCAACAATGCACAAACAAAGACCGTACGGAATTCAGTGAAGCAGCCAGAGTTTTGTACACATCTCTGGCTGGATAATATTTGAGAACCACAGTGTTTGGACACGATAAGAAGAGTGCGGCTGCCACGGGTGGGGGGGGGCACAGTTTGCCCCACTGGAAAAATTAGTATTAGTGATTTTTGGCAAACATTAGCGATTTGGGGCAAAAAATCGCCAACATTTAGGGGAAAATCAGCGAGTTGGGGCCAACAAATTGTTAAAAAATCTCCAAATATTTGATACTTTGCCCCACCAGAATTTCACTTTTCCCCAAAAAATGGCACTTTGCCCATCGTTGCCTCCCCCCCACCCCCCCCCCCCGAAAAAAAAGAGGTCTGGCGCCGCCACTGACATTAATTTGGCAAAAAGACTGAAGATGTCATTGATATTTCTTACATTTTTCTTCAAATGTTAAGTGAAAAAAAAAAGGTTGTAAATTTCTTTTGTATAATGATGTGCAATATTATTTGAACCCGGGCGCAAAAATCATTATCTATTTTGTTTTAAAGAAATCAAAATAAAAAAGAAAATGAAAGTATTGATATTGATTACTTCTCGCCTGTTCTGACTGAATCAATTTATTACCAAACTTGGAAGTGTCCATGACATGTGGTTACTTTATCGCGTATTTCTTCAAAACTACTGAACGAATCGAGTGGCTGTTACAATAAAACTATTGAAAATAATGTGGTTTAAGATTCTAGTTTAAATTTATCAAATATGATACTCACTTTTTGAGTTATGGTCACAATAGTTATGGTGTATTCTTTCTGAGACACCCTGTACTAGACAATTTCCCAACACAGACTGTTTGCAAAAATCTAATTTTGAAAAGTAGGGGGGCAGGCCTCTTTCAAAAAACTGCTGTGTGTATTGCCTTTAACCAAACCAACGTCATGCACATATGCACAACCACCACCAACAAAGTTCAAGTGTGTAGCCAGCCTGGTCATTCAGAGAGGAACAAGTCTGGGTCCCAGTGTATTTGTTGTAAACTAACGTCTTGATCGCAGGTAGAAATATCATCGCAGGGCGAAAAAGTTGATAAGGCCTCAAAAAAATATTTATGAGGGAGCACTGAACCTCTCGGGCCACCCGAATGGCTACATCCCTGCCAAAGTAGTTGGTATCCCAAACTATATAGCATTGCTTATTAGTGCTTTAAACATGTTGTGAATGGCAATCTGACCACAGACTTAAGCTATGCTTTACCTTCATTCCATGAAGCCATAATGAATGACTAATGAAAGAAAAAAAAACCCCCCAAAAACCTATGAACAGAATATAAAGTTGACTCAATAACAGCATAAAGATGAGTTGGCTGCCAAAAATCCTCAGACAAGATTGGCTGTTCGCGTAGCATGATGCGCGTCTACCCGAAAGCACAAGTTCTTGAAAACCTTCATACGATCGGTAATATGGAGGAAAAAAGGTGTGCGCCCATACGCCAATTTGCCATTTGGCTTTCCCGGAAAAAAGGATTAGCAATGTAGTCATAATCGTTGATGGTGGTATGCCAGATTGACATACTTGATTTAAAAAAAATGGCTTATCCTTGTCTTCATTGTTTCAATTTTATTCTTAGTTTTTCATTTGGCAAACAAAGTTTATTGGTGGGGGATGGCGCTTCTGGCCTATTTTGGCCTTTTGTCTCATCCCCCCCATCCACTCCATTGCTTTGTTTATCTAATGTTATGCAACCATCTACTTTTAAAAGTGCACGTATATTTGTGACCCACTTCTAAAAAACCAGGAACAAGTCCCAGAGTGACAAATACCCCTTTTTGCGCATACCGGTTTAGCAAGGGTTGAGATTTGACCACCCTCATGCTCCTGGAGCATAGGCGTTGGTGGCAAATGTTACAGAGCGGAGCTATTCATATTATTGAGTGCTGACCACAATAGCAGTAGGCTAGCGATTTATTCCGTAAATGTTATCAAGATTAGAATTGCAAATCGAGCACACCAATCCTCACTGGTCTGAGGTTAGTAGCGGACATCATGATACAGTGGCTGAGTTCAAATCTCGCTACTGCTTCTTTTGAAAATATATAAAAATTTTCATTATTTTTAAGGTTAGAGGGGAAAATTCTTAAGTCTCTAAAAAAGATAAGAAAAAATAAATAGCTCTGCCCTTGAGGTTCAGTGAGGGAGAACTGCTCCTGGAGCACGGGTGCGAGTCTCAAAAACTACCGCGTGTTACCGGTTAATCAACATGATCAAGGCCTTATTTGTTATGCATCGCTATTCACATTCACCCGACCAAAAGGGGGCGGGACAACTGATATTTTAAGCACAAGCCACTATTAGCATTCCAGTATGTTGTCTACATTAAGCACAGGTAACCGTTGCATTCCGGTCTTTATACTTTCGGTGCAAAATGCTTTAAAAGTAAGGAATACCTTAGAGATCCAAAAAGGTCAGTGTGTGAGACAGCACTTTTGTCAGACTTAAAATCCATTCACTTTGGTTAGCGGGATAAGGCTACTAAGTTTTACTTCTTTTTGTTGTTAAACTGAATGAACTGAGGATTTAGATATTTTCTGACTGCTTCTGATCAAATTATAATAAGTGACTGCACTTGTTTCCCGGGTTTGTAGACAGTGGTCAACATTATTCATGCTCATAACTTGTCATTGTTATGGAAATAAAATAAAGTTAAAAAATATGATCTTCTTAGTATAATAATACCGTCCTACAAGTAAATGGGCATTTTAAAAGTAAGACCAATTGAATCTGTTTGCAGGTTTCTTGGTCAATATGTTTTTGGATGTATAAGTGCAGAACAAGTTAACATAAAGTTTGCCGAGGACTACAAAGTGCAGTTCCGGTTTATTTTGGCTAAAATACACAGGTGCATTTCCATAGTTAGCAGGTGTTAATTTGGGGGGGACTTCCAATTTTAAATATGCTGATCACAATGCTTAACATATCCTGAGAATTTTAGTGCTTTTGCCTGAATGCCATGATTTTGTTTTGATCCAGATTTATGAAATGTTAGTTATTTTCAGCCCATGTGATTCTCATTCCTGCTAAATTTACAATATTTGAGCAAAATATTTTGATATGGAAAGGTCCTACGAAAACTACTGATCGCTTTATTTAATTGTGGTTTTTAATTCAACGATGATTATGCAATTATAAACCAATTCTCAATAATAATTTAAAATCTTATGATTTATCATTAGTACTCCCTTTTTGTGTTTGGTTATCGAGGTAATGACAAACATTGTCAATGCCATTGACCTCTAATTGATTGTGATTTCAAAATTTTTTAGACATTGCAAAATGTTTTGTTGCAGTCTTTGAGGACAGATGAACAATTTGAGCCCATTTTTAAAGAAATTGGAACAGTTATTAAAGATTTAACCTTTGGTGATGACTTTTGACAATTTTTATCCTCTATCTCCATAATCATAACTTGTAGGCAGCACTAACTATACCATTTTTAATCCTTGTAACATGGTGAATGCTTTGGTTACCTTTGCACAGCAATCCATGCATTTTTCATTGTTGATCCCTGTATTATGGATTTACTCCCTCCTGGAATCCACCCACATTTTCACGAGGGGCAACCCCACTAAATTTGTTCATAAACCTTCTCAGAAGACAAATCCACTGAGAAGTAGGAAATATACACTGCTCTCCAACGGTCACCAGAATTGCGCCAGATGACCTCCTAACTAATTATGCCACATATACAAAATCAGCTTTTTAATCATTCCTCATTTTTAAGAAAGAAAAGGAGGTTTGTTTTTAGGCTCAGATCAAGTTCTTGGTTGCTAAACAAGATTACCCGACTTTGCCTTTTTTTACTCTTGGTCATAGTGCCATATCAGCAATGGAACTCCCAAAGATGAAGTTGTAATAAAAAGAGCTTAAACTCAAATCTGTGGTATAAACTCTTTTTAAACATGTTTTAGAACATACATGTAACAAACAGCCCCTCCTTGGTTTTGTCATCCAGCTATTTTTAAACACACTTCAAGGTGGCCAACTTTACAGAACTGAGAATACTGACATGGTGGCAGCATTTGGTTTCCTCTTTAAGAAAAAGCTTAATTCAAAGACAACTTGTTATCTATGGTAAAATTCAATCTAGAAGGAAATATCAAGAACACCTTCTTTTGGCCACTTCCTCAATGTGTATGATAAACATACGTTGATGACATCTACCTTCTACAGCGAACTTCAATAACCAAGTATCCTTTGGACAGACCAAGTATCCTTTGGATAAACCAAATATCCTTTGGATAGGGATACCAGTACCTAATTAAATTAAAGCCTTAGTAATTGAATTAGGACAAATATATTAATACATTATGCAAATTAAGAAAACAAAAAGAGCTGAGGTACAGGGCCGTACGCAGGATTTTTTTATGGGGGGATGAGGGTCTTCGAAAAAGTGGACCTTTTTTTTTGGAAAAATGGACCTAACTCCCCCTAAACTGGTCCTTTTTGGACGTTTTGAATATGTCATAACCAAAAAGTGGACTTTTTTGTCATATTTTCTCTAAATTTTGGACCTTGTTATAAAAAAAAAAAAAAATCGGCAAAAAGTGGACCTTTTTCCCTTTTTATGGAATTTAGGGGGTGCGACCGCACCCCCCTGCGTACGGGCCTGGAGGTAAAGTGTACCTAAACAAGTTACGCAAGGCCCACTGGTAATGTAATTAAAAGAAAAAAATTTTGTCTTGAGTTGTATCACCAAAACAGAAAGTACTATCAATTAAAATATTTATATTTGTAACAACATTTAAAAAAAATATCAGCACATCTTGATTATTTTCCAAATCTTTGTTGTGTGTGGGCGTAAGTGTGTAACACTGCCAAGAAACTCTTGTAGTCAATATTCCAGTGGGTGGGTACGGATCTGTAGAGGAGAAAAAAAGGGTAATGCTGCATATCAGAATATACTTCTAAGTAAAGGTCATTACATAGTGTCATGCCGCTTACCGCTTTGCCGCTCTGATGATGAAATTTACGTCACTACGCAATCATGTCAGAATCGCTAGCGGTGATCCAAGCGGCAAAGCGTCAAGCCAATAAATCGATCTCCCTGCCGCTCGGGCTGCCGCTTTGGGAAAAGCGGCAAATCGCATTGAGTTGACTTGAGTTCAACTTTAGAGCGGTGCCGCTCGATGACGTAGTTCAAGCGATAGCGCCGCTTGACTATAATCGCCCAATCCTGCAAGCGGCGTACACCAAGCGGCATGACACTATGTAATGACCTTTAAAGAGACACAAGGACATTTTCAGAAAGTGCCCCCAATTTTTTTTCAAACCCCATTTTTTGGTCATATTTGGAATGCTTACCAACGTATGAGATCACACCTGAAGTGAATCAGCTAAATATACCATCACCTTAAGCTCATTAAGGTGATGATTTTTCATTTTGTCGGGCACGACAGAAAATCAAAGCATGTTTTTCTATAGGGAAGATTACGATTGTTCTTGTTTGACCAATAAAACCTC
This sequence comes from Ophioderma brevispina, assembly GCA_023653785.1. NCBI lineage: Eukaryota > Metazoa > Echinodermata > Ophiuroidea > Amphilepidida > Ophiodermatidae > Ophioderma > Ophioderma brevispina. The sequence goes on from JAMKCH010000106.1 coordinate 40,831, forward strand.
AATAGGACAGTGTTCAAGATCTGACTTGCGTTTGGAGGACAAAATGAGTCAAAACTGAAGTTCAAGAATTTTGAATGAAAACAACTTTTTCTGGGGTGAATTTTATGAAGACACTGAATCTGGCATTAGAAATGCAAAATTACCTCCCCCTTAAATGCTACACCTCAAAATACAAACCTCCATGATATCCGAATAGGGAAAAAGAGACAACATGCTAAAACTAGGAATAACAATAATTTTACTGAACCTGTCAAGATTATAACCAGAGTAAACATAAGTAAGGGTATTCTTACATTGGAATATGTTTAAATAACTGTATTAATTCATTCTGATCCTAAGTCAGCTAGTATCTGCTGGTATTTTAAGTGGATTTGGTATGATATAGATGCTTTTGTACATTAAGCAACCTATTGCCAGAAGGAAAAAAATGATTGATAAAAAAATTCAAACTCAAAAATGAGGAGTCCTAGGTCTAAATAAATATGAACTTGTTGTAGGGGGAGGTATTGGGCATAACAGGTTCATATTTTAAATCCCATAATCCCTGGAATTTTTGAGTTTGAATTTTTTTATCAAATCAAAATAATTTTTTTCACGCCTGCAGAAAATTAAGGGGTAGGGTAACATTTTGCATTATAATTTTTCTTAGAAAAGAGTATTCTGTTCAAACTTACTACCTATGTTTTTCTATTGCATTTCTGAACAAAATGACACAAAAATGATATCTCTAGGGTATACCTTTGTGAAATTATGGTCATTTGAAGTCCAAAATAGGACAAAAACCTCAAATTTTGCATACACTTTTGTCACTCCGACGTACAATTTCAAGAAGCTCTAACCAAAAACAGGAGGTAGATTGATCAATGCAAACTCTTTTATTGTAAAGATAGGTGGATAATTTAACATTAAATTTAAAAAAATAACAACTGGGTTTATTTTTTGTTGTAGATATGGTCATTCCAAATAGACAAGTCAAAATTTTTGTCACTCAAAAAGGCCAAATTTTGGCCAAAATATGGATTATATCTCAAAAGTGTGTGATTTTCATCATTTTAAGGGCCAAAATCAGAAACTGCATGTAATTTTACCCTAGAAAACATTACATGATCAATATTTTTAGTTGTTTTCACATCTAAATAATTTTTTCACACCCGTGTCCGCCAAACGCAAGTCAGATCTTGAATGCTGTCATAGGTGTTCTACTATCGATCAAGTGCAAATTGAGAGAAATTTGTATCCTCAAAAATCATCTCCTGTCCCTTTAAACACCCCCTGGCAGGGACTCTATTTGGAAGATTTAAATCAGTGAGAGTGTTAAGATATACTTTGCACAGTATTCTTGGGGAATAAGAACAGAAAACTTGGTAAGAGAGAGCTTGCACATGTTTTCAGGGGAATATGAGTGCAGAAGTCTGAAATACACAAAGTATGACCCCCGGGGTATGACCATTCTACCTTTAGCCTACAGACTTATCACAGCGCAAGTAGTGGAAGATACCAAGGTCCTGTGGTGTGTCATCTTGATTGGGTCAGACAGACAGACACCAACAGATTTTGTTTTGCCAAAATCCCCCTCTGCTGAAGTGCCAGGGTATCACTCTACTCCTCAAGTTGAGAAGGATATCAGTATTTTTGCGACATCCAGTGGTCACAGTCGTAAACCTCCCATCAGTGTTATAGCTACGGCGGTCGGGGTTGCCGGCGCAGATTCAATTTGACTGACAGTAAGCTTAAAAATTTGCTCTACCGACCAGCACAAAGTACAGGAAATCGCAATATTAGCTTACAACCAAGGGGCTTTCCAACTACCGGTACTCGATTTACCCGGCACTCAATTTCGCCTGGCTATAACCCTGTCTCCCATATTAAACAGGCATTTCAAAATCCATGACCTCATACAATGTCTAGGTAAAATCTGGAGTTGAGATCTGCATAATAAGTATCTATAGATGATTTGTTTTTCATTACAAGAATTGCATATCACTCATTTGGCAGTTTTGAAAATACCTGGGCCTTCGACATTCTTCCTTCTATCGCCTGACATCATAATGTCATGCATCATATTGTGAAAGCGTGAAAGTATTTGAAATTTGCAAAGTAGCTTTTTAAGTGACGGACAAGTGTGCAGAATTCTTAACAGTCATATTATCCGAAAAATCTGGGGAGGAGGTTATATAGCGCTTTTCCATAAGATTAAAGTGCTTTACATTCTCCATCAAATTGTTTATGTCAAGGCTAATTAATCAAGGTAAATAACAGCAGTTATCTAATTAGTAATGCTGACGGATTGGTGCCAAGATAGCGATTAACCTCCCTTTTGAAGCTCTGCAAGTCCTGGTTTGATGCTACATGAGCAGGAAGGGCATTCCATAATAAATAATAATAATAGCAGAGATTATATAGCGCCTTATGCTATTGGCCTCTAAGCGCTTTCACAAATGGTCGCTGATCACTGTGGCCCAACCATACCATAAACCATTTAGCATCATTTCAAGGGATGCAGCAGATCGGGATCAGCGCTTTCCCTTACCAGCAAACATACATCGAGATAACCATCGCAGCCGGGATCAGCTTCCCAAATATCGCATGGGTAAATCGGGACAACCAAGCGGTTAATTTCTTGTCCAGGGAAATTACAAGATAGCTGAATCTCACAGGGCTCGAACGCACGCCTATACGCATGGATGAGCATACACTGGAGTCGAGCGCTTACCTGATTGAGCTATCTTGTCCGCCTACAGGGAATGGGAGAAATGATCTTCTGTGGGAGATCCAGTTGGACCTTGGGATATTCACAGCAAGGTAATGAGACTTAACTCGAGCACCTTGGCGAGGGTCAACTAAGAGCAAATCAGGTTGCAGCTGGCTAAGGAGATCCAGTGCTTGTCCACAAAACATGCGGTGGAAAAGAGTGACATTTACAATTATTACACCTCACAAATATTCATGAACATAATCATGCTATTTCATTGGCTGATTACGATTACAAATAGTTTGAGCTGTTTCCCCTACAATCTCGTCCCCAGTGTCACAGTGAGGTGTAATAAACAAATACTACATGCTCTAAAATACTAAATGGTTTATACCGGGAAAATATGGTACACTATTCCCCCTCTAACCATGTAGATTTGTATACTGCCCTAGTATTTGTATACAACCATGCAAAAATATCAATTTTGAAAAATCTTGAGGGTGCACTATTTTTCAAATGTGCCAGTGTCTCTTTAACTTCCTGTTACAGGTAGCTTTAATAACTGTTTATATTGACATAAAACAGCATAGAATTTGCTTTCTCAATATGTCACAACCAACACACATGAACCTTTCATACCATGTTAATGAAGCACAAGAGGGTGTATTGAGTCAATCCCAACAATGCACCAGTTAGGATAAATTCACTTCCATGATGTCATGTGATCCCACAAAAATCCTATTAACACATAAAAAACCTAACCTTTACACTGACATTTGTGAGTGACAATACAGTAAATAAGGCACATTGCATCATTGTGGGATGACAAACTGCTAACATATAGTGCTTGGTTTTTTGAAAATCATCTTGTTTAAATTCACTGAATGAAAGGTAATTAACTGCAGAGACAATACCATTCCCTCTTAATACTAGTTGAAACAGCAGAAAACAATCCCCATACAAGCACATAGCAAGCACATAGCAAGCTGAAGGCAAGCTCTAAAATACCAACCTTGGAAACAATCATGAACCACTGAGGGCACTCAGTGAATCCTTTAGCTTTTAAGTGCTGTTTACAAGTGGTGTGCTGTTTTTCCTTTTTTGTTTGAGCTTGCCGTGGAATGTTTATAGCTGGGTTCTGCTTGATATTATCTTGTTCTTGGAATAAGTTTTATGTTAGTTGATGTTAATTCCCCTGTTCAAACCAAGGAGAGAGGACAGACTTTGTTTTTCACATCAGCTTTTATTTTAGCAGTGGTTATTCAAAAACACCCCCTGATGAAGTACTTACAATATTTCTGAAAGTCGGATTTGCCATGGAAGGTATCCCAGGAGGCTACTGGTAGTGCCAAATCGTATCACTAAATCTGGGTCTGGAAAACCTGTAGCTGCTATGAAATGAGGAAGAGAGAAAGTTAAAGGGATTAGCAGCAATATTGCGAGAGAATCGAAAAAATGTGGAAATGCGATTTTGATAAATCAGGGATAAGTGTGTACAATTCCATATAATTGCTGTAATGTAGAAACAAACAACCAAATAGTGAAAAAAAAGTATTTTAGGAAATTTGTCATACCATCACCTGTAAATAGACATACAGCAATGGCATCTCAAAATCTAAACTAAATAGCTGACTGTAGTTTACAAAGGTACAGAATAAACAAAGATCAATAATATTTGTGTTGAGGTCAAACTGTATGCACAATATGCATGGTGCACAATATCGCACTTAAAATCTGGGATATTCACCAGGAAAGGCTTTTTTTTTTATCTCAAGTCGGAATTTTGATTAGAAATTACAGAATCAGATAAAAGGCACTGCTATGTCTTTAATACACAGATTTTAAGCCAACCACTTGCAGGTTATGTTCGCATATCCATGCCAGTAACAAAAATACCAAAATATTAATTTTGATGATTTTTTCAATGTTTGGGATTAGCAAATCGCTGCTTATCCTTTTAAATAAAAAGTTGATATTATTGGACTTGCATTCAATCAACACAGATATGAGAATTACATCACTCAGTCTACAAATTGGTTCAATGGATTTGGGGGAATTGTGCATCTTTTTCAGTGAATCAATAATACAGTATCTTTAAAACTAAAAGACCCTTGGAGAGCAAAGCTATTCATTTTCTGGATCTTTCTGATCTTTATGAAAATGCTTTTGTTTGAAGTTGTGATCTTTAGGCAGCTTCATGTTCACTTCTACTTGAAGTACAGAGGTGGGGCTACAGAGGGTCATAGTTTCAGATTTTGAACACAAGATAAATTGATGACTTTAATGACACGGATTCCATTTTTGTAGAAAAAAATGTACGAAAACCAGGGTGCTCCACACAAAATCCAAGATGGCTGCCAAATTGTTAGAAAATCATTTTTGACCATAATTCAATTTATTTGATTTACTTTATATTAAAACTTTATACTTAAAGAGACATGAGATTTCCAGAAAGCGCCCCCAATTTTTGTCGAACCTCGGTTTTTTACATATTTGGAATGCTTACCAATATATTAGATCACACCTGAAGTGAATAAGCGGAATACTCCGTCTTTATGTAATAAGACGATGATATAGTAGTTTCTGTCGTGCATGACAGAAAGTCAAAGCATGCTTTTCTATGGGGAACGATTACGATAGCAGGCAAGTTCAAAACAAGGTTTGCGGTTTTCTTTTGCACCTGTTTGTCCAATAAACTTTCGAAACGTTCTCTGTAGGTGGTCTACAACCGATCCAGTGAAATTTGAGAGAAATTTGTATCCTAAAAAAATCTCCTGTCACTTTAAATCGGGTCACCCCTTTAATGTTGGTGGCAATACCCACATATTAGGAATCATTCTATGCAACCTTTGTGTTACCATAGCCTTTCGTTTTCGTGATATTACAGTTTTAGCTCTAATTTGGGCTGCGGAGGCACTTTCCAAAAAAGCGTGCATCCCATGAAAAATGTTGATTTTGACATTCCAAAAATTGAAAAGGGTTTTATTCTCACTTCCTGAAAATTTGACTTCAGGATGCTGTTTGCCGATTTGAAACCCTCAACCCAGGTTGATTCTGTGTAGATCATAATATTAAAGTTAGTGGTTTTATTTCCAGAGGGTGTATTGAGTCAATCCCACAATACACCAATTTTGGGAAATTTCACCTCAATAGGGTCATGTGATCCCACAAAAATCTATTAACCATTTAAAATTAAAAAAAAAAAAAAAAAAAAAAAAAAATTTTACCCCACAAAGCGTTAGTACTTAGGGATTTTTTTACACGATCATGAAATGTCTTGTGGTTCTTAATCTTTTGGAACACTTTTTATCCCTAAGTACTGACATGTATTTACAAATGTAGTACAGTGCAGTATAAGCACATTGCAATGCATCATGGGATTGATTCAAAACACCCTCTGGTGGTTTTCAGACAACTTCCAAATGTTTCAACCTTCAAAGCTGATACTTTACCTTGTAAAAGTGAGTTTATAAGTCCTACATCTACGCTGCTACTTTTACTGAGTTGATCGTACACTTGCTGGCAGTATCCCCTGGCAGCCTGTACAATGTCTGCTCTACCATCCTGAGCTGATAACAGCAATATATGCAGCCTGTTTTTGCTATCTGAAACCACAATAAAACCAACAAAATTCATTGCAAGCTGTGCTGGATTGAGATGGGATTGAGGAGCCTATACTGTGAGAATGCCATTCTCTTTTTAAAGGGATAATCAGCGATAATGCGAGAGAATAATAAAAGTGGAAATGCAGTTTTTCAGCTTATAAATTAAAGATAACTATGAACAATGCCATAGAACTACTTTAACGTCTACAGGAACAAAACACAGAATAATGAAAAAATACATCGGTCCTCGGACCACCTGCTGTCGCTGTTTGTAAATGATAGGCCTCACATGACCTTTGACATTGATATGTGATCTTTGACCTCATAATGACAGGTTAAATGTAAACTCCATAAACCAAGTTTGGTTCCAATTGAACTTCAACTTTTCAAATGAGGTCAATTTTACATTTTCAGCCTATTTTACAACTTGACCTCACATGACCTTTGACCTTGGTATGTGACCTTTGACCTCATCAACAAATGGGGGATGCCAAGTTGCACCTGTGTCCCAAGTTTGGTTTAAATCCATCAAAGTGTGTGGATATTACAGGCAAATGTTAACCCTTTTTCACGACAACAGACATCAACAACAGACATCAACAACAGACATCAACAACAACAGTGGCCAAAGTGATCCCTATATTATATGTGTCTTCCTGCCTCTTAAGGCAGGCGACACAAAAATGAAGTATTGGGTATTTGACCCCTATCGATCTCCAAATCCCGCCTGATTTCGAATTCTGATAGGCCATCAGAATGTTTGCACCTGGTAAAAGCATTTTATGGTAAGCATGATTTATGTAACTGTACATTTAGTCGGATCATCTATCATGATTTTCCAAGGTTAGGAATTAAAAAGTCAAAACTACATTTTCAGGACAATAGTGAAAAATCAGAAAATTGAAAAATTTCAAAGCAGAAAAAAAGCAGAATTGACATTTTTAAAGTGGAAAATGTTGGGCTTTAGGAGAGGGAAGGGGCATGTTGCCCTGGGTACTGTATTGAATAATCCTGTGCCCCAAGATTGATTTTGCCTAGCCTTCGAGGAGAGTAAACTAAAATCTGTGCACTTTGCACGCATTTCAACATAAATAGTTATTTGAGCGATTGTTTTAAGACCTCATCTTAATTATGACAAAATTGGTGCTACTTGTGCAAAATATTTGGGGCACTAACCCTAGCACAACTAAGTCTCACTAAAACTCACTGTGTTAATTGAGAAAAATGCACTAAGTCCAGAAAGTAGCGATGACGTCGTCATCAAACCAAGACTCATATGGGCATGAAATCGCTGGCCGGGCCAGCGACACCGCCGTAGCGTGCAATTCCGGGTCATGGGGCTGGGGCCCGAAGGGCCCTGGGTTCGAATCCCACCCGAATTTGCGACTTTCTTGTTCCCCTCTTCCCTCACTCCTTCAGTTCCTCCCGGGAGATAGGCTAGAAACCGACGTCAGGGTTAGGGTTAATATGTACTGCATGCAATATGCATTGAAAAAGTAATTAACACCTTCCCCAAACACCAAAAGCACATTCCACAAACAATGAGTGATCTCCTGATCTTTAACCTGACCACATAAGTTTTGACAAGCAAATGTAGATATGTATCTTTAGTCGTGTCCACACAGAGGCTGAAACTCTGGAGTTTTCAAAACTCTGGAGTGTTGATCGGGATTTTTGACTGTGTGGACGCATTCAGGGTTTTTACACTCCAGAGTTTTATCAAGGGTCTAGCAGGGTTTTATCGCCCTAAAAAACTTGGGGTGAAGCTCAAACTCCGATCACTCGGGAGTGTTTTGGAGTGTCCCGCCGTGTGGACAGGACAGCTTCGGGGGATAGCTGGCGGAGATGACCTCACAAGCCTCATCTTTGTTGACAATTTCACGCGGGAAAGTCCACGGCTTCCGGTATGTTGACTTCCGGTCTACACTCCGAGATGAGAAGCAGAGGAGAATGGTCAGGGGGGTGATTTCAAGTTTCAGCCATCATGGACACAATTTGGAGTGAAGTAAAATAATTGGATTAAATTACCACCCAGTTTCAAACCCTTGGAGTTTTGTGACCATGTGAACATGGCTTTTGTGACTTTGATGTTTTCCTTGACAGATTATACTATCAAAGTAAGGTCAACAATCTACTCTGATAACAGGGTAACAATACATGTGCTTTTTTACTGTGTACCCAGACAAATTAAACATATCCTATAATGCATTGCAGGATAGAGGTACCTTTGTATAGTTTATCAAAATAAGTTTGTGCTTAGTAGCATGAAAAGGGGGAATCCTAGCTAGGCAATCATCTCAAAATTGTCTATATAGATGGAAGTGCTAATATTTCCCATGCAAATTGAATATTGACAGGGGGATGACCCAATTTATTTCTATAAAGTTTTCATCTTGATTGAATGACCTTGACCCTATTAACCCCATCTATAAAGTTTTATGCAGATATTACAATCTGTCTGAAATAAAATTGCGAAAGAAAGGAATGTGATTTGTGGAAGTTTATTTAGCTATATGATACTGTGTAAAATTAACACTGGCAGGACAAAATAACAAATGAATGGGTTTTGGAGAAGATTGGTTCAGGCCTGATATTAAGAAAACTGATGAGGAAGCTGAAATATTTCGGTCACATTATGAGAAGAGAAAACAGCATTGAGAAGCAAATTATTCAGGGTGCCATGAAAGATTGTAGAGGAAGAGGTCATCCGGCAACAGCTTTGACAGATGGAATAAAGGAGGGGACTGAAAGGAGTATGGCAAAAGCTACAAGTTTGGCTAGGGATCGAGGAAAATGGCGAGCTCTTGTGAAGGCCACAGCAGTGCCTATGGCAGGGGTTCTCAATTATATTAGCTGAAGGGCCAGGGAATGCCGAACATGTTTGAAAGTTCCCTACTTGAGGGCCAAATACACCTGAAATTCTTATGTTTCCCTTTATATTTTATAGCAAGTCGAGGGCCAAAAATCAGTGGTTGGCGGGCCGGATTTGGTCGGCGGGCCGCCTATTGAGAACCCTGGCCTATGGGCACCATCTGACATGAGAGAGAGAATGGGACACATTGCAATGCAGACACATACTTTGTTCTATCTCAAGTTTGAGATTGACGCCACTGTGATGTGCATGTTAGGTTTTGCACTCTAAATTACGTAGACTGTAATTGTAGCATTTACGCACGCGAACAAAGGCGGCACAATTGAAGTCGCGTCACCCTCAAACTCAAGTATACATGCATTGCTAAGTTGGAAGGTCTCATAATCTCATTTTAAATAGTGATTGGCAGTGGATTCTAGGATGAGTTTAACACCACTGTACCCACCTGTACACCCAATCTAATTTATTTTCACTATTCAAGTCTGTCTTGCACATTCTTTTTTAAATGAAATCACCACCATATTTATCCAAAGGGATACTTTCAAATGTCAAACTCTCGTTGACCAGTATTAAAATTTAAATTACCGGTACCAACTTTTTGACCTAGGATTTCCTGGTTGGCTATACACATTATTCCTGAAGCTGTGTTTATATTATTATACTATTAGGTAAACTTTTACTGAAATAATTTAAATGAAATATTTAAAGGTCCATAACCTGATCGCTAATAGCCTCATCCCCAGAAGCCCCAGATTTTACAGGAAGTGGTCAACATTTTTTATCAGAAGAAAACTACTATTTTTCTCATTTACCCTGTGAAATCTTAGAGCAAAAGGATGTTTGGTTTGGAAGTTATGAGCGAAAATGTGCCTCATTTTGGTCGACCAATATTATTTTTACACAGTACTCTATTGGGCTTATAAAATCACGTTTTTAGCTCTCGCATCAAAACGGATTTCGTAACTTTGCAGATGGGGTTTAAATTTGGAGTGAAGGCCAATCTATCAAGATGAAAACTTCATATCCTTATATCGGACCATCCCCCTTTAAACCAGATTTTTTTTTTACATTAAGTACATCTTTTGCTAACACGTCAACTCATTTGTTGACGTAGTGGAATTTTTGCCAACTATTCTGTAATTGGGGAGTGGTACACCCCAAGGATGGCCCTGTTGACACAATTATAAATCTTTGACACATGGCTATTCGACATCGAAGTGATAACATAACCCCTTGGTTATCGGATCACGCCCCTTTGGAATGGTCATGCAGGCCAGAGACTTGGTGTAGTGATAATTGAGATCGTGGGGAAGGACTCCCTGCGTGATCAGTTGAATAGTAACGACCGGATTACAGTAAACACTTCGCTAGCGAAACACCTTTTCAAATGGTACACACTGACTTGGGTACATGTTACAGTGGCGTGCAATGGTTTTGTCACTGAAGTCAAGTTTATGTTCATGTACTCACATTCACTTTTTGATGCTGTTGAAGTAGTGAATGTCAGTGGTAAGTGAACTGTGTCTCTCATTACCAAAAACATTTGTTTGTTTCTTTTCTATTTGACTATTTAACAAACCATGATTTCTCTTACAAAATTCCTGGACAATAGGAAAACAAAGAACATAAACGGCATTTAAATTTTCATTATAATAGTTAGTATCACATATTGCAAGAATGACAGTAACAATAAAGGTTCAATCTAAAACATAGAGGGCATTTGTTCTCCGCCCCCAACAAATCTGATCGTGGTCGACCCAACCTCAATCACTAGGCAAAATGATCGCATGTAAATTTCCCAAACTTGGCATTAATGAAATTTCAACCCAATTCATGGCATTCCAGATATACCAGGATCAATACTGTATGAGATCAGACTCATCAGGCATTGGCAAATTTATATATTCTGTGAAGTACCCACTTAGCAAAATTAACATTATCGTGCATTTACAGTGCGGGCATACATAAGAATTCTTGAAGAATATGGCACCCGAAGCTGTGCGATGGCTCCCAATTCTTCCTCTCTACTTGCTTGGGAACGTAACTATTTCCCTCCAGGATGGAAAAGAGATTACAAGTAATTGCACTCCTGAAGCCCAAGAAACCAGCAAATGACCCACAGAGTACAGGGACCATCTGGCTACTATCTCACATCTAAGCTGCTTGAGAGCGGACTGATACGCGGCAGGATCAATGATCCGGTCGAGGCAAATTTAACCAGAGCACCCAAGACGGATTTCGAAGAGGGAAATCAACAAATGATCAGTATAGCAGCCTAGTTAACGATCAGAGACAGCCTTCCAGAAGAAGCAGAAGTTTGGAGCAGTCTCATAGACCATAATGCTGTGTACGATACAGTCTGGCCCCGAGGGTTCTCTACCTCAAGCTACTCAAGCTACTACTCAAGCTACTGATTGTCAAAGCTTGTTAAGTTCATTATGCTTCTATCAAGACAGATCTTTCGTCTGGAGACATCAAATGGGCAACGCAGTAGGTTGGTAGAAAGCGCAAACTTCGGAAGGGTGTCCCACAATGTTCTGTCATGGTACCCTAGTCTCTTCAAAATTTGTCTCAGATATGCCAAAAGGGAGATTGTTCGCAGTACTCCTAGCAGACGACACGGCACGTGGAATAGCTGCTGATGCTTGAGTCCTTAGAAACAGTGTTGCGGAAGGGGGAAAGATCTAATCACTGTTAAGCCAATTCTTCCACCGATGGCACTTGAAAAACTCAGCAAACCCAAGACCATCAGCTCTGTTTTCCACCCTTGCAAACGAGGGCAAAAAGAGAACTAACATCACTCTAGATGGAGAAAAAAAAACTGTCACATGACCCAAAAAGCCGACAGTACCTTGGCGTCACAATGGACCGCAGCTTACTTTCAATCAACACACCAAGGGAGGTCCCTGCCAAGACGCAGTCTCGAGTCAACCTCCTCAGAAGGCTTGCAGAACTGGATGGGGTGCATCCTTTGACACCTTACATAAATCAACTGTTGCCTTGGCCTACTCCACCGCTGAATACTCTGCACCAGTATGGAGTCCACCAGCGTACATTCACACAAGATGATGTCGTTCTAATGATTGCAATGAGACTGTTAGTGGTTGGCCTTTGGCGAAGCTCTGTCGAATACTTCCAATGCGTATGGCACTAGGTCTGCCCAACATTAGGAGGAACCTTCAGACGATCAGACTCGCCAAGAAATGTGATACCCTGGAGCCCATAATCCCACCACCAACACCATTGAGGATAGAGAATTTCCGGAATCACTTGCTACCCAATCCATGACCACTTTGCAGGACACAGATCTCCTATCGATCATCCTGGATCACTGCCAGAGGTCTTATGAGCAATGGTCATCCTCTACTTTGAACCTTAAAGCAGTTTGTGGACAGCCCATATAGCAAGCCCAAAGGCGTGGCCTTGATAGGAAAGCATGGGTCAAACTCAACAGCTCAGAACTGGGCGTTGGTAGTACAAAGAACTTCCTTCAAAATCGGAGTAGAGTAGACTTCACCAATGAGATTGGGAGGAGCCAAAACAATTAGCCACATCATAGTGACTGTGAGGTCTACAAGTCCCCAATGGGCAAGCCAGGCCTGATCAAACCGGGATGATGAAAACTATCAGCTGGTTAAAGACGATCTTCCACTGCGATTTTGGACTTGCCAAGAACGAACGAAGTGGGGCGTAGAAAGTTGATCGAAAATTTGCGTTTTGGTTAATCTGCTACACAGACTCACACGAACCAAATAATAGGAAGCGGGGCTACATACGTTCTGGGGCAAGCCTCCAAACAAAGTAGAACTTGTCCATTGAGGATAGGCGAGTTACATGCTGTGCAGTTGTGCAGGTGCAGAGAGAGAAATAAAGGCAAGTTTAAAAATCCACGGCCATATGGCTACAGACGTTGATGAGTGGCAGTGGGTAGTAATTGCCTCAACTGCCGGGAGGGGCTGTGGACTGGAACACAGCAGCTGATGGTTGCAGTCACTGCCTCAGTCGGTAGCCTATTCAAAATTGGTATGGTTATAACATTGAAGGAGTATTTTAGAGTCCCGAACAGCTGGTATGGATGGTATCTGAGTAGTGGCTAGATCTTGTATTGGTAGGATGTAGGTGGACACATGAAGGAAATTGGATGTTGACTAAGTTATGATGAATTTTGTAGATCATACACTGCGGCATAGACGAAGTGCAGTGATCCAAGTCAATTGGCCTAACTAATGATTGTAATACTTGTTATACCTGCTATACTCTCCACAGATGAACCAAACAGCTGCCAGTACTTTCACGCATTGTTTTCTCAAGAGTATTCACTAATGGGTAAATCTCAAGAGTGAACTTGTCAAATCTGAAGAGTGAAATGTTGAGTCTGAAGAGTGAACCCTATTACGTTGAAAGTAGCGTCAACCACATGTTGCCAAGTTACTATTTCTAGGTATAATGTTGTAATTGAAAATTAGGAGATTGCCCCCTTTAATTGTAAATAATGGACAATGGTTGTTTAATGTGAGTAAATGAAGGGAATAACTACGTGATTAAAGAAGTAATGACCCTTTAATTTAACATTTAACGAAATGGCTCTTGAAAAGGTAAAATGAAGGAACAGGACCCTTTTAATTGGAAATGAAGGAACAGCCCTTATTGGCAATGAAGAAACAGACCTTTAATTGGTAAATGAAGGAGCGGCCCTTAATTGGTAAATGAAGGACGCCATTTATTGGCAAATGAAGGAGCAGCCCCTTAATTGTGTAAATGAAGGAGTGGCCCTTTAATTGGTAAATGAGGAGCGTCCCGTTAATTGGTAAATGAAGGGAGAGGCCATTTAATTGGTAAATGAAGGAGCGGCCCTTTAATTGTTAAATGAAGGAGCGCCCTTTAATTGGTACTGGGAAGGCAGCGGCCTTTTAATTGGTAATGAAGGAGCACGCCCTTAATTGGTAAATGAAAGAACAGCCATTAATTGGGCAAATTCAAGGAACTGCACTTTAATGTAAGTGAATGAGTGGCCCTTTAAATAGTAAATATGAAGGCACGGCCCTTTAATTAGCAAATGAAGGCATGGCCCTTTAATTGGCAAATGAACAGCCCTTTAATTGGCACATGAAGGAACGGCCTTTATTGCAAAATGGATAAATGGCCCTTTATTGGCAAATGATAAACGGCCCTTTAATGGTAAAATGAAGTGGCCCTTTTAATAGTAAATGGAGGATAAGCCCTTAATTGGTAAAAAGGGGGATTAGGAGCACCTTTAAATGGTAAAGAAGGCATGGCCCTTAAATGGTTCGTTAAATTAAGCGCACAGCCCTTAATGGCAAATGAAGGAATGGCCCTTTAATTGGCAAAAATGATAAATGGCCCTTAATTGCAAATGATAAACGGCCCTTTAATGGTAAATGGAAGTGGCCCTTTAATTAGTCATGAGGAACCGCACCTTTAATTGGAATGGAAGGATCCCCCCCCCACCGACCCTTCACAATGGTAAAGAAGGCCACTAGGCCCCCCTCCTGTAAATGTCGGTAAATTAAGAGCGACACAGCCCTTTAATTGTTAAATAACAAGGACAAGCCCTTTACTTGTACAAGATATAATGACCCTAATTTTTTTGAAAAATGGAAGAATGACCCCTTTAATGATTATTCCCCCCCCCCCCAGAGAGAAGTGGGGGTTCGATCACCGGGCAAATGTCCCTACTCATGATTATATGTTAAAACCAGAAATGCCCCTCTTGTAGGACTACCAGTCACTACTGACCCTCCAAGTTGCAAGTTTGCAATGGATACAAGTTGATAAGCCCCACTTCACTCCACTACAATTTATATTTTCAACACTCATTGTATTTGACTAATTGCAGCTAACAGTGTCTCCCATTCATTTCCCTGGTCATTGATTCCCCACAATACAGCCCAAGTATTTAGTAGAGGGAGTGACATGATATGACATGGACTTATGCTCCCAGCTCCACCCCACAACTAGAGGACTCTAATGTGATTTGGCTAATGACGAAAGTATGCAGTGACCAAATATTGCATTGATTGGATAATGAGAACATGTCAGTGATTATAGAGACCAGGTGAATGTAAATGACCTGGAAAAACACCGGCACATCAGATAGGCGGTCATGTACACTTGCATTGTATAGAAAATTACCCCGTGGCTTCAGCATTCACCCACAAAAGCAACAAGCCGATTATTCCTCTCTAATTGTTGAAAGGATAATGCTAACACCACGGGTGGCCTCAGTAATACTTAGGTCATGAGCCATTAACCGCAACCCTGCACCCCCCGGGGATTTTTTGGAGACCACGATTTTTGGAAACATTATACATATAGCTATCAAAATCAGGTTGTCTGCAAAAATCCCATCCTGGGTTAAGAGTGAGGGCGCTTTTTTTCAAAATGGGGAGGGCAAATATTCCCTTAATGCCACTTTTTTGACCAATATCTCAATTTTGATCCAAATGTCATCACACTATGTGACTACTGTCGCACCAAAAACAAGGCATATTGACACCTTTTGACTGCTTATCCTGACTCTAGAGGGCGTCAATTTCAAAATGGCCACCAAAAACAATGAAACCTTAATTTACACACTTAAGGCCTCTTTAAAGGCAAAAGCCGGTGTCACCTAATATACTTGTCAGCACCCTGGGATTAGTTGACGTGAAAGTAAAACACTCCAAAAATGAAGTAGTTAGGCTTTCAAGTGTATCTATAGAGGGCGCTCTATGTAAAAATTGGTCTATGACGTGAATATACAATAGACCACAACCACAGCCTCCTTATCAATGATCACCTTAAACAGCATAACCATGGTTCTTGGAGTCTTGATGGATTGACAGATGTTTACTAACGTGAGCAACAGCTTCTTACTACGCCTGCTTGCGAGAACTTCAGGCAAGGAGTGTAAGCGTCAGCGACGCAACCAAGCGCGTCCACATAAGTGTTATTTGTTGTTTAAGAAATTACTAAACATATTTCAACTCACAGGTCGCTTGGTTGTGGTCGAAGGGGCTCAGGATGGGAATGCTCTCTTGTTCGCAGCACCGTGCGGCGATCGCTGAGAATGCGGGAGCCTGTCGTTTTGTCGGGAAGATCATTGGAATTGGCGCACAGGATGCAGATGTCAAGGAGCTCAACGGACCTTAGATGGGCTCGTCCCTTATTGTGAGAACCATCAGCGTGCAAAGTCCATTCCGGTGCACAGGGGTATGTTTCCGTCTGCGCGTAAGGACAGGGCACCTTTGAGTGACCCTGGTTCTGGAGCACCCCTGGAGCCCGGTGATAGTCATGTTTACTTACGGCAGTCACCTTGGATCACTCTCTTATAGACCCCATCAGAAGCAGTGGAGAAGATAGGGAGGGGCAAGGGGAGGAGGCACATGTCGCTGAAATGATGTTTCGGAAAAAATAAAAAGAAAAAATACCGTTGTTGTGATTTTTGTTGTTATGTCACCCCCCCAGGCAGTATAGTCATCCGCTTCAAGGATAATGCGATAACTGAGATCTCTCGAAGGCACTCAACATACTAAAAGTGAGAGGTCCGGGGTTCGTCACCTTGACCACCCGACGGGGCAGTATAGTTCATCTGCTTAAGGATAATGGATATTACTGAGAACTTTCAAAGAGCTACACGGGCTCCGGACCTGCGACCCCGCCAGGGGCAGTATGCCAGTATAGTTCATCCGTCCAGGATTGTGAGTAACCGAAAGCTCTTCGGATGCGCGAACCATGCTAAACCCAAAAGCTCTGGGGGCTCCCCACTGTGGACCCCCGCAACGTTTCAGCATGAGTTTGTTCATCTGACTTCAAGATAAGGACATAACCCTTTCTCCGAAAGCAATCAAACATGTTAAATGTGCCCTGAACCCCCAAAAAGGGGCTTTCCCCATCACCTGTATTCCCGTATGCCCTGAGATCGACAGGCGCTTGCCCTGTGTGCTCATGTGTGGGTATGCTTTGCCCTGTATGGGAGGGGTAAGCCCAGAAGCTGACGTCGTTGATGTCTCCTGCCGGTGGTCACTGGGTGTCTTCGCTCGGCTTCAGCGGACAACTTATACAAGCAGCAGCGTAGCATGCACGAGCATAGCTGCCAAGTACCTGGTATGAGAGGCCCGGGCTTGGACAGAGGCCGGTGATGACCGCCTTAGGTCGGGGTAGTTTCTTAGGCAACTCCGGTCCTTTGAAATAGTCTTAGGAGTTTGTTTTTGAGAGTTGGCTTGTGGAAGGAAAGAACCTGCTGTCAACCAAGGGCCTCTATGGTATGAGCATGGTGAGCGTCTTCCGCCTTGGGCTGGCTTCTCGTGGCGGCGGGGTCTCAGCTGATTGAGATCAAGAATCGCCGATCAAAGGTTTCCTTGCGGACGTGAGGTCTACCGGAAGCAGATCAGGACGCTGGAGCATCTCTTGGTCGGCCAAATGTTGGTTGTAACAATGACACAGACAAGGACTTGCATGAATCAGTGAAGCAGCCAGGACATCCTGTACTAACCTCTGGATAGAATCACATTTGAGAACCCAACGTGTTTGGATACGATAGAAGAATTTCCAGTTTTACTAATCATTGTATGTTCAATTGGTGATCGTTTAAGCAATGCTGTTTCATTGTATACGAGCTTACAATGCAGCATCCTTTGGATCAGAAATTGATCTTCTCTTCCTCCTCTCTTCTGAGTCATGTCTTAAGTTGTCTTCTTCTGTTTCAGATTATTCTTCCTCTAAGACTATTATGCTCAGACAACTCTGTGGCATCAACTCTACTGATGGCCACTTGTATCTAGTGCACCATCATTTAACTTCAAACCAATCATCTGGTGCAGGGCGATAAGAGTCAGCCAGTGTCAGGCAGCTGCTGACAGGGCCCCCCTAAAATATTGCCTCTCAGGGGCCCCCCTTGGACACACCTTAGTCGCACTAAAGGCGAGATTACGTGCTTCTTGACGCTAAAGGGGCCCCACCTAAAGCTGCTGACAAGGCCCTCCTAAAATCCACCACGATTGGTGGAGGGAATTTATGGCTCTAGCCGCATCGGCCTGGGTACCAAGGCTCAGGGCTTGAATAATTGGCTATCTGGAGGTACTCCTCAACAAATCTATCATACGAGTGCTCTGGAACATTAGTCGATCTTCCCAGGCTTAAGAAGGCATCGATATACTTGTCACGTTTTGTCTTAAAAACCAACCCCGTCTACCTAAGCCATTTTTGTAACAAATTCCCAAAGCCCCCCCCCCCCGTGCTTTTCATTACTGAACATCCGATTCCTGTAAATTTGGTACCGACAGGGTCGCTTAGAGTTTCTTATTTCCATTGGTATCAAAATAAGTGCCAACATCCCATTATGACTCACTATGACGTCATATGTTGGAGAAAGTATGCAAAATCATGTACTGATTATAGGGTGGAAATTGATTATTTGCATTTTTAAGCGATCAAAAACATATTATATCACTAAGGCTCTCATTTTTATAAAACTAATGCATTGTCCATCACTTAGAGGCCAAAAGCAAAAACCGCAATGAAAATTGTGATCTTCCTAACATTTTTGGGAAAATGAATTTTCCCCTATGTGGTGTCTATGGAATTGACAATTTGGTAACATGTGAACTTTAGACGTCATTGGTGACGTAATGCTGTAGTTGGACTCATTTTGGTATCAATGGAAAGATAAGACCATAGCTATCTATTGGTACAAAATCAAGTGCCTGTGATGTGTTTGTGTTTGGCTAGGCATTTTGGGTACTCTCTCGGTCCCCATTGTGTTGGTTGCATTTTGGGCATTGCCATTTTGAAAAAAAAAAGCGCCACCCTCACACCGTTTAACCCAGTGGGGATTTTTGGCAGACAACCAATACCTGAATTCATTTGGCTTATGGTATCTAGCTTCACAAAATGGTTGTCCTCCAAAAATCCCCGGGGGGGTGCAGGGGGTCAGGTAGCGCCCTAGTCTAACTATCAATTAAAAACCCCTTGTCAGAACGGGAATGCGTCATGTCCACGCGTCAAGATGACAATCGATCACGATGCATGGAATTTGGCAAATGGAAGCTAGCTAGGTTTGAAATGCACTTTTTAATATCAAAACCAATCAACCCGGACTCGAAATCCTGTGTCGTGATATTCAAGAGTGAAACTTGGAAAGTCGTTGCGTGAAATACGCTTATCTCCGAGTGAGTGAAATTGCTGCTTGCCTCTGAACTTCTGTCCAGTGAACCCTGTGTATTTTCCATTATATGGATTACCACCACGTGCAGTAGCATTTCCAACTAAGGTCTAACCATGAGTCTGGTATTCTTCATCTTGATCAAAAAATTTTTACTGCAGGTCCAAGATTTCTCCGGATGACTCCCAATGTACCACAGGCTTTAGTCTTACTTTTGCAACATGCTCTTTCCATGTAAGATCACTGGAAATGGTAATGCGGTATTTGTGGCCTAGATGGTTCTGCAATAAACTTGTCCGAAACTGGTAGGTGTGAATTAGAGATTGGTTTATGCGATTATGGACCGAATTTGACATTTAAGGCATTAAAATTCATCTGCCATTTATCGGCCCAAGAAAACACGGTGTTAAGATCTTTCTGCAGTGACCTCTTGATCTTCAGCTCCCTGGATTTCTCTATACAGGATGCTATCATCTGCAAAGAGGCGGATGGTCGAGCCTACTTCCTCAGCTATGGCATTGATGTATAAGAGGAACAGGGTGGGCCCTAACACTGAGCCTTGTGGCACACCTGATCTCACCGGTGCCCAAGTTGACGTGTTTATTTGTCATGATTTGTCATCGAGCTCCAAAAACCTTCTAAAATGAGTCATTCATTTCAATCATGCAACAGGTCATGCTTAATATGTTAATTATTGTTAATACACATACGATTTCAAGAAGACACCTTAAACTTCAAATTTAAAGGAATATTAAGAACACATTTCATGCAGTCAGCATTTGTTGTCAAGAACCCACATGTGTAAATACGATGAAGTGACCCAGAGACAACATGGTACTACTTTTAACACAAGGGACACCATTAAAGAATAGACACGTAATGTTAGCCTATTATAACGTCGCTTATAGTCGTTTTTATTCTGTCCGTAAACCATATTTCGATGGTAAGAATGCATTGGAGCGGGGATGTGTTGAGATAAAAAAACTAAACTGTAAATGCTCAACTTGTTCAACAGAATATGATGCTTTAACCCATTTTACATGAACTATTTCCTATCGAATATGTAAAGGTTCATACAGATTCAATTGAATAGATTGTAGTAAAGTGTGAGACACGCTATGGATTCCTTTGTTTGCCGTCAATCAAAGAACGGATAAAGTTTCATGAACATCAAGGTTGGGTGAAGAGGAGGATTAGGCCACCTAAATATTGTAGTTTGTTATGAGTGACAATCACTCGAAACTACTAAATGAATGAACCAAACTGTCAAATATTAATGTTCTGGAACAAGATGAATAAATGTAAACGTGTTAGATTTTATAGTATTCCTACTTGACGTAAAAGAACTTTGGTGAGTAATAATTACTTACTGTAGCTATTTTCCTTATGTGAATGCTTCGAGTTGTGAAGTTTGAAATTTATTCAGTGACATTTGCTTTGTAATATTTTCGTTGTGAGAAAAGGGACCTTTTTTAATTACGGCCTTAATCTTATCCGGTATCGTTGAATTGGAATTGTATTATAATGATGGGTAAAGTATAAACCCTCAGAACCGAACATAGAATCGTGACACGCCCCAAAACTTTTAATGAAACTGACAGGAATTAAAAAATCTTTACTATAGTTCAATTATTTCAACGAGGATAGTTAAGAACATTTTCAATTTTTGAAATTGAACAAAAATAGTAGTGGTCGAACAAGTACCCATTACGAAGCCGATATTTCTGAACGGGAACAATGGACCAACTTTATGTGCTCTTCAAAATTCCTTTTTAGAAAGTACTTACAGTTTCCTAAACGTCTCCAGCGACAGTAGTAAAGCTACAGTAGCAATTCTGTGAATAGTAACTATGTCGAATTGTTGGTGTAACATGCCGAAATGCAATGAAATACTCAATACTGACACACGCTACAGTCTCACGTTGATCAATGGTCGCTACTGCTTTCGTTTACCATCCGGGATTACGCTGTCAAAATTTGCATTTGAATGATGCGCATACATGTAGTTAAAATCGTATTGTTGTTGCTGCGCAGAGTTAAAATTAGCATAGAGCCACGTTGGCACAGCGAAGTGGTGATACCCCAGGCGCCACCATTGGAAATACATTTTTTTTTTAAAATTTGAACAATTAGAGTACACATCTTTCTAAATTCTTTTTTCTTAGAAAATGAAGGTTGCAATCTCCATTTGCACATTTTGATCATTTTTAGTGATCATAACACTTTCATATGGCACAAATTTGATACACTGTAGCGTGCGAAATGATATCCTCTTTGCTGTAAATATCATATGACCTTGCATATCAAAAGGTCATTTATGTACCAGCGTGTAAATAAATAGCGACTGTTGCGTGGAGTGAAACCATGTAATTTTGTTCAATTTTTCAAATCTGAACTTGTTTCTTTTTATATTTGCAGTTCGTTTTGAATCTTAGCAATCACGTCTACCTGGTTTTGGGATGTTGCGTTCATTTAGATGAATGGAAGTGATTCAAATAAGCGTGTAAACTCAGGTATGTAATTTTGTATAGGGAACGCTGAAAACGAATCCAATACACCTTCCTCTGTGACTGTGTTAGTGGGTTATATCCCACTAACACAGATTCGATCTGTGTAGTCAGCAATTCTGAAACAAATCTTCTGGTCTATGGCGCTTGCGTAAACCCGATTGTGTGACGAATGCTTTGACAAGCCTCACAAGGGTTAATCCAATGCAGAATTTCTGTTTCAGAAGTATGACTGTGATTAGACTATACTTTTAGTCTAGAGTTGTAAAAATTTGGACTTTTATACTGGCTCTTAAGGCCCTTGCACTCGATTATTAGTTTTCTCGTCCCCCCCCCGCCCGCGTTAATTATTTTTGGGCCGCTTAGCGGGCGAAAATCCTGAAATATATTCATTCGTTTGAAAAATTCTGTTTCAAGCATGCACCTATTTCCAGTCGTATTGGAATTTTTGATAGGCAACCTGTCTCGAGTCTCGGAAATGAGTCAAAAAAATAGACCCAAAATTGTTCGTAATTCATCGATCGCCCTTTTATGTTCATTTTACTGTTAAAAATACGCAGTAGCCCAAATAATGAATAATAAATAGTTTCCCTCATTATGGGCTGAAAAAAATGTTACGAGAACCTCTAATTGAGTTCAAGGGCCTAATTTCTTGTACCAACCGCGCATTCTATTTTAATCGTTGCGTTTACGCGTCTACTAAAGTTCAAAACGATGGTGCTCTGTTTTGGTGGGAAGCGCAGCCCGCGTACAAGGTCGAGCCAATTATGAGCCAGACAGAGAGTTAGAAGTAGACTTCACTCAGTTCTGTTGAAATTTGTAAATTGTCATGTCACACGATTTTATTTTACGATGTGATTGCATGATTGAACTGTTGTTGATTATATGTCTTGACTTACCTCTCGTATCATACACACTTATATAAGAAATTCCCATGGCCATGCACCACACAATTACACTGCAATATCCATACAAGAGATTGATGTTTCAGTAATTACAAGTCCCAAATGTAAGGGTATTTATGAAGCGATTTTGAGTCACTGGAACATCTTGAGTAAGCGACTTTTTTGTACTGACTATCTATCGGTTTCCACGAGCGGAAGAACCATGTGAAAATCACAGTTTTTAAAGAGAGAATGGCGTGGACAAGCCATAAAACGATCCCGTCATAAAAAGCCATACTTGACAACAAGCTTGAAAATTAAAGTGGGGTGAACAAGCTCAACATTATCGTGCAATAACAATCAAAAGTCGTGATTCTTTGCCCTGGCGAATCCGCACACCCCACGCTCCACAGACTAGTTTCACGTTCACTTGATTCATATACTAACAACTTTACAAAATAGTACCTAAATAGAATAAATAAGCCCAACTGTCAATTGTAGATTTTTACGTTAGTACCTATATATATATCTTTGTAGACTAATAGTTTATCATAAAGTTTGACCAAATTTTGGGAAAAAACATATTTTTTTGACCCTGTGTTTACTTAATATATTTTCACCAACCGCTTGAGATTTTGCTTTCGCTGGACTGCCAACGTGACCTGAGTTTTTTTCATCATATCCCCACACACGAAGTTTAACACTGAGCCCCTGCTTTCAATCTTTAACATGTAACTGCGACAAAAAGTCCAGTGTTTTTAATATTTGACCTCTAGAGCGACATTGGATAGCAAGGGTTCGTCTAAAAAATCGGCCAATTACAAGAGGCTGGCGCAAGCTGATATGGCAAGCTGTTGGTCACACCCCGATGCTATCAAGAATAAACTATTTTTCTCATGATAACCTAGTTTTTCGCTTGAATAATAGTTTTTTCTCTGAGATACATAGTTTTCAGTGTTTTCTAGATAAAACTATGTTTATCTAAATCAAAACAATTTATCAAAGAAAAACTATGTTATCACAGAAAAACCGCTTTATCTAGAAACTTAGTTGAATCAAGAGAGAAAAAACTATGTTTATCTAGATAAACTTAGTGTATTAAGTTTAATCTAGATAACAATGGTTGTCCTCTTGATGAACTCAGTTTCGATATAAAACATAGTTTTCTCTTGATAACCCATGTTTTTCTATATAACTCATATTCTTTTCTCTTGATAAAGTTTTTCTTACTATTCTAGATAAACACGGTTTTTCTCTCGATAACTCAGTTTTTCTAGATACCTATGTTTTTATCGAGAGAAAAACGTTTTTCAAAACTTTGTTATCGATTTGATAAACACAGGGTTTTCTCCAAAGAAAAACGGATCTATCTTGAAAAACTAAGTTTATAAAGAGAAAAACGGTAGTTTTTCAAAACTCTGCTTATCTAATTGGTAAACTGGAGAGAAACCGTAGTTTATCTAGATAAGAAAATAAGTTTATCTAGAAAAAAGTTTATCGAGAGAGAAACGATTTTTCAAAACAATGCTTATAAACCGTGCTTCTCAAAATGAAAACTAATGTTTTTATCTTGAGTCAACTTGTTTTTCAAGAGAAAAACATGTGTATCAAGAGAAAACCTACGTTTACCTAGATTATCTGGTTCAAACAATGCGTTTGCCCTATACGTGTAGGCGAGTGCTCCTGGTTGTACAAGTGTAATTCCAAATGAAATTATATTATTATCAATAATCAATACCCCCCCACCCGGTTCTGTTTGATGCCCCTCTCAGCGGTATACTGCTTACAGAGGACCACAGATTGACAAATAAATCTTGCTAATCCAATAATACTATATCTATTCAACTTCCGGTTTTTTTAAACATAGGGAAAAGGTAGTATACACCTCGGACAAATTCAGAAATTTCAGTGATACAAAGTTCCATTGATATTTGTACCATGTACCCATAACGACCGAGGTCAACAAGAGTAAGATTTCTTACTTCCTCCCCGCCCGTCCCCAAAGAGTGTTTAAACTCCGATTTGAGTAGATGATTGAACCACACAACCTCGATAATATAAACATAGTTTTTTCTCTGAAACCTATTTTACCAGGAGAAAAACCTATTTTATCAAGAGAAAAATAAATAAATTAAAAAATCTTAAAAAAAACACAGGTTTATATAATTGAATCTTCTTCCACCGGATCATATCTCTGAAGACTCTTCACGTTGACACTCTTTCTTCCCACAACTATGATAGCAGGCATGCTAATGACCCTTCATTACACCTATACCCCAACAAGTAATAGACCTCCCACTCTTATGGATGCCACTGCCCTCTGAACTCCAGAATTCCCCTATGTTTTTTCTCTTGACTAAACTTAGTTTATCTTGGAGCACCATCTTTGTTCAAAATATAGCCACACTCCAAAATTATCTTGTATTGGTAGAGGTTTCATAGAAGTCCCAAGTTTTCAAAATAGTATAGTGCACTTGATGTTTTTTCCGTCTTGCCTACTTGCACAATATCATACAGCGTCATACATACTAAATTGCAATGTCTCATTATCATACTTGCGACCTTTAGATGAAACGTCTACCCAAATCTGGTGAGGTTCTCACTGGCTTTGGCGGTATCAGTCGAGGAAATTGGTTGATAATAACCAGCTATGTAAGTACCTCAACCACTAATTCCGCTGGCCGTAGGCCTACTATAGTTTATTTTCGCAACTCAGATTAATAGACTATGAATTTAAACATAATATGAATCTAATTTTTAATTGACACTTCTGATTTCGTCTATGTCTATAGTCTTTTGATATGACATTGCCAACCCCATATGTGACCTCGAGTATGTAAAGGATAATTGACGTAGCTGAGTGCATTATGTTAGATAATTCCGTGTGAGTACGAGTTTGTCCACTTTGGTCGAGAGGCGACGATTTAGTTTTAGGTGAAAACTTGTTTTTTGATTGAAAACTTAGTTTATCGAGTAAAGCTATAAATATTGACTGAAAAGTTTTTCATACATAATACAAAACCCTATTGTTCTTTAAGTTTATAATCTGAGTTTATCAATGATCACTTTGAACTGAGAATTACAAGGTTTTAAATGACATTTTGAGTTATAGCGAGATTTTTAAAATTTTAATTTGCTAAGCTATAAAATGCTATATCTTTAAGTTATTCAGCTTTTAAGTTCAAAATGTAAATGTTTAAAAAGTTATATTTATAAAAATCTTCCGTTTTTTTTTTATATTTTTAGAGTTTGTTTTGTGTATTTTATATTTCTACTATATCACCAAAATGTCAGTTCGAACTTAGTAATTATAAACTCACAAAATATCGATTTCAAGTGAGAAGCCTAAACCCATTTTTCAGATCCGAGTGGAAAACTTTTAATTTGATAAGTGATAAATAAGTTTCAATTCAATAAACTGATTCGGAGGTTTACTTGAAAATAAGTTTATTGAATATTTTGAGAAAATGGTTTTCAACAGTCACACTCTTTAACATGAATGAATATAAAACTTTTTCTAAAAAAAAACCGACTAATAAACAAAGTTTTGAAAATATATGGATAACCTATTTTAAGGTTGATATATAGATTTTTGGAAATTCTTTTTTATTTAAATAGGTTTTCAAGTGATAGGTACAGATTTCAATTCCAATTTGAAAAAGTTCGGTTTGTCCCAATTGTCAGAAAACTCACTTATCAACTCCATGGTTTTTCATTTGAATTGAAAACATATTATATAGAGTCCGGGAGAAACTGGGAATTGAAAAGTCACTCAGGCACGCCAATTTCACACATAGGATATAACTTTGTAACCACCCTTAACGATGCTTGATGGACATGGTTGGTAAATCTGTTGTATATTGATTATCATTGTTGTCAACGATGCTTGTATTTTACGACATCAGTCTCGTGTTTATAGAGTTTGTCTGGAACACCGAAGACGGAGTGCCACAAATTATCAAGATTTTCTTTTGTTTTCGCGTGAAAGTTTATCTATCTTTGTTTGGCGTGCAGGTGGATATGTAATTTGTGCTCTCTGCCTTATGGAGACTGATTCGTAGGATATATTGCACTGAACAACAATGGTAATCAACAATACACTGGTGGCCACTATAGTGTATTACTATAGGGAGGGGCGGGCAAGAGAAATATGGGGTTATGGGGCTTATTGGTGTGATGTTCTACTTGACCAATAGGTGGTTATAGATTTTATTTTTGTTTCTACGGGGGTATGTAAAGTTATTATTCAATAATCAAGCACATATATAGGCCTGCACCAGAGATTTTCATCGTCTGTTCTACGGCGTCTCACCCACGGGGGGTGTCAACTTTTTGGGGGTAGGTAGGGCCTATGTAAAGGGGTCTACATCGTTTAGTCTCATTGTCTTGTTTGAAATTATGTTAAACAATCGACTTTGTATGTGCATGCTATTCAGTGTTATCTTTCTATGAAAATACATAAAGGTCATTACATAGTGTCAGTGCCGCTTACCGCTTTGCCGCCTCTGAGATGAAATTTACTCACGAACGCCGCTTGGGTCACCGATAGCGATATTCTGACATGATTGCGATATGGAAAGCACAAGTGTATCACTTTCTTCTTATCCCAGATAAGGAAGCCTTATCTCCAAAATAACACTCCGTTAACTGGAGGATAACGCTTCGTAAACTGGGAAATTAACAAGCTGAACCCCAAATACGGTCTATCTGGGGTTAACAAAGCTGAACCCCAAATAAGGACCGTTATTTGAAGTTACAAAGTTCTTTATCTCGAGATAAGAAGGCTTAACCCTAAATAACGGTCTTATCTTGGGTTAACACAAGCTGAACCCCAAATAACGGTCTTATCTAGGGTTACAAAAGCTGAACCCCAAATTAACGGTCCTCATCTCTAGATAACACAACTGAACCCAAATAACGGTCCTTATCTGGGGTTAACAAAGCCTGAACCCCAAATAACGTCGTTATTTGGGGTGCAGCTTTGTTATCTCCAGATAGGGCCGCGTTATTTATTTGGGTGTTTTCAGCGTTTGGCTTAACTCCAGATAAGGAGTGTAACTAAGATAAGGACCGTTATTTTTGGGTCAGCTTGTTATCTCTAGAGATTAAGCTTTGTTTTAACTCTAATATAAGGAGTCGGCCGGTATTGGGGTTTCAGCTTCTAACCTAGATAAGGGCCGTTATTGGGGTTCAAATTTGTTGAACTCAAGATTAAGGACCGTATTTAGGGTTCAGCTTTCTTTGCTAACCTAGTAAGGAGTGTTTTTGTTGTTGGTTTTAAAACTCCAGATAAGGTGCGTTTATTGGGGTTCAGCTTTCTATCTGGAGATAAGGGTTGCCTATCTCGAGATAGAGACCTTAGTCCCGAGATGATAAGCTTTTGTTAACCCCAGATAAGTGTCGGTAATTGGGGTTCAGCTCTGCTTTCTCGAGAAAGCTATGTTAACTTAAGATAAGGGCGTTATTTGTGGGTTCAGCTTGTAACCCTAGATAAGCGCGTTATTTGGGGTTCAGCCTTTGTTATCTCCGGTAACCGAAAGCGTTATCTCCAGGTAACGGATGTTATTGGAGATAAGGCTTAATGGAAGAACAGTGTTTCACTTTCTTCTTATCCCTAGATAAGGAAGCCTTATCTCAAATAACACTCCGTTAACTGGAGAGAACGCTTCGTTAACTGGAGATAACAAAGCGGAACCCCAAATAACGCGTCGTATCTGGGGTTAACAAAGCCTGAACCCCAAATAACGTGTCCCTTATCTTAAGTTAACAAAGCTTACTCGAGATAACGCGTCTTATCTGGGGTTAACAAAGCTGACACCCAAATAACGGTCCTTATCTGGGTTTAACAAACCTGAACCCCAGATAACGGTCCTTATCTTTTCTTAGATAACAAAGCGGAACCCCCAAATAACGATCCTTATCTAGGGATAGCAAAGCTAGTCAGAAAGGAAACATTTTCTAGGGAAAGGCCCCTTATCTCCAAATAACGCCTCGAGTTAACTCAACGGATAACAGAATGTCTGAACCCCAAAAATAACGATCTTATTTGGGGTTAACAAAGCTGAACCCCAAATAACGGTCGTGATTTGGGGTTTTCAGCTTTGTATCTACCAAGGATAGGGCCCGTTATTTGGGGTTCGCTTTGCTAACTCAGAGAGAGTGTTAACTCAGATAAGGAACGTATTTTGGGTCAGCTTTGTATCTCTTAGAAAGCTTTGTTAACTCTATATAAGGACCGTTAGTGATTTGGGTCGATTTTCTGAACCTAGATAAGGGCCGTTTATTGGGGTTTTTCAGATTTATTACTCAAGGTAAGGACCGTTATTTAGGGTTAGCTTCTGCTAACCCTAGATAAGGAGTGTTAACTTCAGATAAGGTGTGTTATTCGGGGTTCAGCTTTCTTATCTGAGAGATAAGGGTGCATTATCTCGAGTAAGAGACCTTACCCGAGTAGCTTGTTAACCACAGATAAGGGTCGTTATTTTGGGGTTCAGCTTGCTATCTCGAGATAAGCTTTGTTAACTTAAGAATAACAGGGGGTTATGATTTGGGGTGTTCAGCTTTGTTAAACCTAGATATGGCGCGTTATTTGGGGTTCAGCTTTGTTATCTCAGTTAACGAAGTGTTTTTGGAGATAAGGCTCCTATTAGGGATAAGGAGGAAAAGTGATACACTGTTAAATTTCATCATCAGAGCGGCAAAGCGGTACGCGGCATGGACACTATGTAATGACCTTGTGTGTGGGGGATGTAAAAATATGAAGTCGGAAGGGGGTATGACTATGTCAGCCTGGATTATGTAGCTCGTTCATCGTAGCATTCTACCTCCTACGCAGATAACAAGCAATAAGGTTAAAGTGGGGGTAAAGTAGGACACTTAAGCCTCATTGTTTCGAAAACAAAGACATGGTAGGTTTTTCTGAAAACACATTTACTTTTAATATCAACTGTGGGTCATGATGAATATGGTTATGTAATTTGGGTATACGACACCAACATTGCATTTAATTAGAAAACGTGCTAATTAGAACGTCCAGTACCCCAGTATTTCCCACATTGGGGTAAGTGGGACACGTACTTAGGGTAAATTTAGCAATTAGGAAGTAAGGATATCAAAAAAAGAATATAGATTCACTACTGTTAATAATGAAAGTGTTTTCCTTTTCAGAATACTTTATATGGCATAAAAAATAACCAGTTTCTGCAATAACAAAAATAATGATAATATTAGATTTTTGCGCTATAATTTTCACTTACTTCGAATAACATGCCTAAAACTCCACATTCTATATTGTAAGTACAAGAAAATGCTATTTTATACTTTTTTGTCTTAAAAGTCATATATTTTCAGAAAATATAGAAAAAATCAAAAAAAGAAAAAGTGTTTTTTGTATTTTAATGACATCTGTTATTATAATTTATATTTTTCTCAAAAATATACACAAAAATAAAAATAAGTACCCGCTAATAAGACATGGTCCCACTACCCAAACCCATTTGCATATTAATTGGCGAATTTTGTTGTAATTTTTTGCAACTTGCTTGATAAAACATTTAATTTTTATCATATATGGATAGATTTAAACCCTTTCTCTACTTTTAAAAAATATTTGCATTTTAGCAATCGTGATTTGAAGCACATTTGGTAAAATAGCCTGGTACTCAGGCTGGTAGGTACATTAATCTCAACCTTGATTCAAACTGGAACTTTTGATTAATGGATGGATTTGCCAGCCCGCTTGGCAGTGGGCTGGCAGTCACCTATGGGTAGCGGTAATTAAGGGTATTAAAACGCCTCGTCGCCGTCTAGGCAAGCCAAAGAGTCATAAAGTATTGCCGCAAAGCGTTGTGAGTCACAGTTCCAGAAATCTCACAACACGTGGCAGGTTCGGCCAATAAAAAAAATAACCGCGATATGTTGTGAAGTATCTAATGCGCAACCCAGTTTGGGCAATCTTCACATCGCGTTGCGAGCCTTCACAATGCGTTGCGACATTCTTAAACACTTTGCAGTTTCACAACACGTTGTGGAGGCACACAAGCCATAGGTCATAACGAAATTGCCGCAAGGCGTTGTGAAAATAGTAGCAAGGCATTGCGAAGACTTGCAATGCGCGTTTTGGGTGCAATAGGCTCGCAACGTGTTGGAGATCCACAAGGCGTTGCTAGATACTTCACAATGCATTGTGGGTTGTATTTTTTAAATACGTCATTGAAATTCATCATTCTAATAGGCCAAAAAACGCAAACGCGTTGTGACAATTTCGCAACGGTTGTGACCTCATAATAAAAACGTTGTGGCAATAGATGATGTGACATGATTGGCACATTTTGACATTCAGGACGCCCTCTGTTTGTTTTCTGGCAGGCAAATATTACAGTCGTTCAATGACAGACCACATAAACTTGGTCAATAAATTACTGCAGAAGAACCTTTCTTGATCTAAATCGGTCACAAAATTGCCTAGATTATATTTGTTTACTTAAAAATTAAAAATGTTGGTATTATTTAATGTGAAACCAAAGTAGAGCAGAAAAAAACGAAATTCCCTGTGCAAAGAATAGGGGCTTATGCCTGACCAGTTTCTCTCTTACACCAAGGGGGGCGCCACAAAACATAAACAAATTATACACTCATGAATATTCATGAACATATCATGCTATTCCACTGGCTGATTCCTATTACGCATGCTATTTTCCCTAGGGAAATAGATTGAACTGTTTCTACAACCTCAGTCCCAGAGTCACAGTGAAGTGTATAAAAACAATTACTTACATGGTGTATATCGGGAAATATGGCACACTACTTTCGCTTGGTACTGGCTACGGGCCCTAACCCTCACCCTTCGGGTTCGGTGGATAGGCCCGTAGCCAGTACATCGGGAAAATAGGTGCCCTATTTCCCTCTAAACCAGTAGTAATTTTATTAATGTCAATCTCTATACTCTCTGGACTACAGATGGCTTGCCATAGCCGTCCGGACTGCCACACCGCTTTTATGAGATCATCCTGAACCCTGTTATGATTTTTCTGACCTGGTCGATAATTGAATTGGGCCATGCCAGAGCAAACGAGAAATAAACAAACATGAATATGACACCGCCATGACGACATCGTGATCGTTTACCAACGAAGTTTAATATTTAACTGAAATAGTCTGAATTCATTTGTGAAAGTATTGCTGTTTCTAGAAAATGTGAAATTCCACCGTAGTTGACTTCAGTTTACTGGTTGTATAGCTTTTCAAGGCCTGAGCAGAAGCCTTGGTTTGGCAGTACTGACACTCTGAACTGAAGTCTGAGAATTATTTTTCTTGAGACTTGACAAGCAATTTGTGAAGCAAGGCCCCAGAGGGTGAGTACACATATCACTGGTAACTGAAAACGTCAGAATTTGGGCAAATGGTTTGAATTTTAGTCACTCACAACAATGAGAATATCTATTGTTACTCCTACAATTTCAGACAAAATCAGAACACAATTCAGACACCAGTTCAGACACTTGCACCCAAATCTGCATTGATGAAACGCAAAATCAACTGACTCAAGGATTATAGATTTGGGGTTTGGCACAATTAGGACAAGTAGATTACAATACTTGAAGTTTGTGTAATATCAATAGGCAGCACTTAATGTTTATCATTGGCTCTTGTAATTTATTGATTTTGTTCTGGGTGGCAAAGCAATTAAACTTTGAGTGGGCAACGAAGGTCTGATAGTAGTAAAGCTTGGTAAAAGGAACTAAGTTCTACCGTGATGAAAGTTTTTAATTTGGGCGCTTTAATCGCATCACTGTATAAGCCACTTCCGTATACAACACACTGTAGCAGTGCAATGTGTGTTTAAATGATGGCTCCGAAGCAAAAAAAGGTTCGGCAAATATTCGCCGTTTGTCGGAGCTAAACAAATGTTTAAATAATCCTCGCTCGTTAAACAAGGCAAACACTTAACCTGAAGTTTTTATCATAATAGAATGCCAATTAAAATTCATATGATTAATTCTGAGATTACAAAATTCAGGCGGGAAATCCTTCACATATAATGGTATAGTTCCACAACAGTGACGACAGCCGGCAAATACTAGCGGCCATCATGTGAAAGCAAATTGTAGATGTATATTTGTTTCTTTCTATACCTTTGCAAATCCACGTTGCTGATTTGTATTATAGGACGTTTGCAAACAATTGGGTGAGTAGTATTTTATCTGAGTTGTATTGTTAATTCAGTAAAATTTGTGCTACAAGGTTTGGTAAAGGTGCAACGAGAGATTGGGCCACCCATCATATACATTGCTTCATATGCAGTTATCAATCGATAAGACACAAATAGATTCCTTAACTGTCTTTGGCTACAGAAATGCCTTAGAAGAAAAAACAAAAGGCAATATTCATTTCCTAAATTTCAATAGAAAAACATAAGCTGAATTGTATTGCTCCTATATGAAATTAGAATTTCACATTTTGTACTTAAGAAATTTCAAGCTTAATACTCTCACATTGGGGACATTTTTGTTAGGAACCTTTATGCAAAAATAAGAATTTTCACATTTTTAGGGACACCTGTTATGTGAGATCTCTCGTTGCACCTTTAAGTACACTCTTCTGCAAACCTAAAATAGAGCGGTCCATAACGAAAACGTCATTCCGATTAAAGAATGCGTTTGTTTCTGGTTTGCTCGTATATTTAGGGTTGCATTGGGAACTAGTCTGAATGTAGGTCTGAATTTAAGCTTAATTCCCCATTCATACAGCCTTTCCAGATTCAGACCTTTTGCCTAAAATCAGACACTTTCAGTTACCAGTGATATCGAATCTGTGTTAGTGGGATATAACCATAGAGCTAGAATATAAACCAAGAGGGGAAACGCTCGTGTTATTGAATAGGCCAGCAACGTAACCGATTTCTCTCACACCTCGGCGTCGCGCGCCATCCTTCTTGTTGCGCAACCAGCCGCGCGTCATTGCTGTTACTGCACAAGCACACATACCTATACTTTGTCTCGTCTGAAGTATGAAGTGGCGACGCGCGCGTACACCCAGTGCCGCCTTTCAGTTGCAGTGCGCTCGTGCTTTACCTACGCGCGGCGTGTGGAAAGTCGGTTCAATGCTTACGCCCGCGTCGCTACTTCATACTTCTAGCTGGACAGAGTATAGGCTACATGACCTATAAATCGGTGCGTCACACGTTATGTTATCAGTGTTGCATTTCCCCAGTGTTCCATTGTCTGATCGGCCGATTTTTCTGCAATAATTATGCGAAAACCAATCGATGAAAGAAACCATGCATCTAAAAGATTCCTGCAATCCTAATGCACAAAAACTCTCCCGATGACCCCTGTAAAGCCACTATCAGCGATTTTTTCAAAATGTAAACAAACAGCGCCCCCCCCCATTTTTCATCAAAGTGCATTTTTTTGCACTGTTGTGTTTGAAGTAGTAAAGACCCCTGTAACTGTAAGTGGCTAAGCGTAACGCGTCATATTTTTCAAGAAATGATGATTTAACACTAGCAATTTAGAGACAAAATGGGGATTTTGATTTTGGAAAAAAATGACTAATTTTGCTTAGGAAAAGAGATATTTCATTATTTGAGTCCGAGTGATTGTTATTGTTGTTTTCACTCGCTAAGTGTGGCGAACGTAAAATACTCGCGTGTCTCATAATTATTGTCATAAATATGCATAAGGACTTTCCAAATACGACAATACGTAAACCGAATATGGTGGTGCCCAAAAACTATGATAATGAAGTGCGTATACTCATTATAATACTTTTGGGCACCTCGATTTTGGTTACGCCGTTGTGGAGAATTCGCTTGTCTATCTTATATAAGTCGTTGGCTATAACCCACTAACACAGAGGAAGGTGTATTGAAAACCACTGTATACATTAGCAGTGTGAACACCAGATGTCATTTGTTTACATGCCTCAGTCTTCATAAATACAATAAATATGAGCCAGACTTGCCTAGAATCATATAGACATGATACCACACTTCCAACTTGGGAAAATCTGCCTCAAAACCAGGAATTTTTCCCCCTCTGATTGTCTGACCATTATCGGGGTGGGCTCAATAGTTCTTACATTCAAATTCAGAATTTGTTAACCAATTTAAATCCCAACAAGTAATCCTGCCGGGACTCGAACCAAGGAGCTTCAGCACCAAAGGCAAAATCCCCCCAAGCTGTGGGCCACGCTCTCCCACTGATGGGAGGTAAGCCACGCTCTCCCACTGATGGAAGACATCACCAATGGTGATAAGGCACTGTATAAATTTAGTATCTCCACATTTAGTGGCAGGCTTAGTTGGATGATGATGTGAAGGACAAGTCGGCTTCTCAACTCCGAGTGGTCTTTATGCCCGGGGGGCACTTGTATCAAAAGTGGATATGATGCGTGAACATTGACTTACAAAATGCACCCTAAAGTATTTCCACTGTCACCAATTAAAAACATACCCTAAACAAGTATTTTTGCTGCCCTGAACAAGTAAGCAATGTATTATGTCGTTAATATACCCTTTATTTATCTTGCTTTGCTTTACTTCCGACAGTATTTTGATGATTTTGATCTCGGCTTAATGTGATAATTCAATGTACCATTAACATGCCACCTTAAGGGCTAAGGTTTACACATTTTGCTGTTTTTGGACCGGTTGGCGAAGGCGAATAGTTGTACGTTGGTGTGGGCATGTGTTGAGGAAGGATAATGAGCATGTGTTAAGAAGGGCTTTTGAGTTCGAGGTGGGAGGTTTGAGGAGGAGGGGACGTCCAAAGAAGACATGGAAGAAGCAAGTGGAGGAGGAGAGTAGGAAGGTTGGGTTGAGGATGGAGGATGCATTGAATCGGGTGAAATGGAAGGAAGGAGTAAGGGCGGTTGCTGCGAATGTGAGGTGAATCCGGCCACCCCCATTGACGGGGATAAAACCGGATTTAAAACTTTGGTTTAGTAGTTTAGTTAGTAGTAGATACCCTAATCAATGTATGCACTTACATTGCCTACATGTTGAAAAAAAGGACAAATTTAGGCATTTTTTTGTTCACGCATCATATCCACCCTTGAATACATGTGCCCCCTTCCCCGAGGAGCTAATGAAGCTAAATGAAGCCTAGGCAATATGAGGACACAAGCCTTTAGTTTAAGTCATGTCATTGAGGCCCTTGGGTGTGTCATTGGGTGGGGAGTGCATGCAACCCATCCATACCGCCATCAGCAGTTTACAGATTTTTCGATGAACTGGGAAAATTTGGGTTTTTAGACAAAAAATGCCTCAGAGAAAGAAAAAAAGAAAAATGTCCTTTTTTTTAAAAGCATTTCCAAAATATTTTTTTTAAATATTGCTTTTATATTGCTTTTGTTTTATGAACTAATAACTCTATGTACAGTAAAATATGTTTTGCAACTGATTTGACTATTGTGTGATTCAAGGCTTTTTTTTCGGGGAAAATCCTTTTCAAACAAGTAAAAAATTTAAAAAAAAATCACATTTTTGTTTTGGGGCTACCTACTGAGAAAAATTTTTTTGCATAAAGTGGCGTCGTCGTCATCTCTCTCTCCTCCTCCTCCTCTCCTCCCCCTCCTCCAGATTTTTTTGTATTCCCCTTGAATCCTCCCCAATGTAAATAATGACCCCTCCCTTAGCTCGCAGGACCCACTAGTCTAAATTGATTATCAGAACAATAGTTGAGAATGACAGGAATTTCTTAGGTTGATATTCAATATCAGGACATTCATTAGCATACTTTTCATTTGAGTGTTGGATTGTGCACAATTTTATTCTAATTCCAATATTTATTTGCTGTGAAAGCAAACTTATGATTGTCAGCCGATCTGTCTCCAGTGCTCGATTTACAAAATAAATTTTACATGCACCGGTGCATGTGGAACAAAAATTTTACATGCACAAATTCAATGTTGCATGCATATATTAAAAATAAAATTTAACTCATCAGTACAACTGATCAGTTGTACTGCTACAGTATATATGTCATTCATACAATATCATCAAAATATCAACTATGTAGTAGTAGAACACATTCTATTTGGTATTACTTTGTGTCCCAGGAGCTAAAATCAACTTTGTTTCTGCCCTACATGCACAGTGTGCATGCAGGTTTTCAGAGCTACATGCACTGTATGCACAGAAGAAAATCCACGACTAATCCACGTGCATCTGTGCATGTGTGCACCCAAATCGAGCACTAACTCCCTCATATTTGAAATCTCCTTAGGGTTTCCAATGTCGATAATAACAAATTGCATCATCTTTGGTGCACAAGATGACCCCCAAAACTAATATACACAAATTTCTATTCAGGCGATCCCTGGTGACGTCATACCACTGACGTCAC